>BOPN01004835.1:25000-32500 GCA_017312705.2 Penaeus japonicus
TTGGCGAATTTTGCCTTCAGAGCGGTCTGCAACACCTCCGCTACCTCCTCCAGTGGCGGTACGTGAAGGGGTTTGTTTGCAACTGGAAACGAAGACATCTTCAGACTTGTCGTACAACCGCTCAGTTCTGACGTTAGGGAGGAACTGACAACAACTGAGATATGCTGCTCAAATACAGCTGTCCAGCAATGTGCGATGACCTTGAAATTTTAGAGCTTAAGTTTCGGGTTATAGAAACTGTTCATATATATGCTGCCGGTTAAACGAGAGGTAAAAAAAAAATTAAAAAATAAAAATAAAATACCGATGAAGTCTTAAAAACAACCATTGTCATAGAAGTGTTAAACGAAAGGAGGTGCATGATATTACTCTTAGCTTATATAATCTGATTATAGACAATTTACTATCAGCGTTGTATATAAAATAACTGATTCAACTTAATATACTTCATTCATCAATTCAGCTTTAAAATATGTTTCGTAACACACACACCTTAATAATATCTTATTCCTTATAACAGTAACTTCGAATGACTATTAACAAATAAAAGCAGTCTCAACACACACATATTCTTAATACACCAAAAATGCCTAAAGAATAGCTCAAAATTCCCAATAAAATTCTTACCGGTGAAATGCACGGATAACGTTAGTCTGTTGTGACGTCATCGCCCACACGTGCTGAAAAGCGTCTGCTAGGGAGGAGAAGTCGGCTCCACATATTAGAATAGTTATTGCAGAGCACAATAAACACATTCCGTGAGTCTTTGTGCTTTGTGAATGAAAAATGGGTGTTTGTGATTTTGCAGCGGGCAAGGAAAGGCAGTTATACTCTATTAGATTGTAAAAATACACGTCTGGAATGATAGGACATTTAAAACCAAAGTTCTAACCAAGTTTTGTTTGGGTCGAGAATTGTGTATATGCAGAACACTGTGTAAGGTTACATATGACAGATATACTTTTATTTCGTAAGGAATAAATATGTGTGATATAGATGGAGAATATATGTGTATTTATCTGTGCCAAGCAGTGTAAATGCAGACTCGTTATGGATGATGTAATATCTTGTATAATACGAGACAAAATTAGATGTGATGCATGACTGAAATAAGTTTCTTTAAGTTGTTAGTCATTAAGTACACACGTTATTCAAACCTAACAATTGATTTGGTAATTGAGTATTTTGAATTAAAATATATGTTGTCCTATGTTTGATTAAAGGAGATAATTAAAGTGATTCTGTATGATGTCATCATGCAAACCATTGATTGGAATTATTAGGGATGTAGTCAAAGTTATGATAATTCAATTTTACTGCTGTTTGAATGTTTTAAAAGTAGTTGTTTAGGTCCTCAGTGTATCATTATTGCTCTCGTTTTTGTGTAAAGAAATGGCTTTGGTTAGACTAATTATGTGATCATAGTTATTTTACTTAAAGATTTGGCATGCATTAACCCAATCGATAGATATTGGAAAGTTATTTACCATGAAAGAATAAATAAATTGCCTGACTGAAGCATTATACAGAAAGCCATAGGTCTTATGAGTATGAATAAATAAGGCATTGTGATAATTACTACTACAAAATATTAATTTTTTCCTTAGGATAAGTTACATAATATCCAGTCAATTACTAAATTTATTGTGGAATTGAATATACTTTGAACATGCTAATCTGTTTTTATTTTTATACAAGGGATACAAGAGAAATGAAAGTATGCTTATTATTAAAGTCCTTGTACTTTGGCTTGCAGGTACACCATGTCTTGGCTTTTTGGTATGAATCAGCGCCCTCAGGACTTTTCTCAGTTCGTGCCACCTCCTGCTGGAGCTGCAGGTGGTGACGGAGGGCCAGAAGGACCAAATGACCGTGGGAGGGGTAACTCCAGCATGGAGGCTTACCGCTTTGACTCAGCTGCTCTGGAACGAGCTGCTAAGGCGGCCAAGGACTTAGAGAAGTCTGGTGTGTATTGTTATGGAAGTACTGTTCATGCTTTCCAAATAACATTTTGTACCAAATGAGAGGTATAAAAGGAATGAGATTATTTGCTTAGATTTTAATATCTTTTAATGAATTTTGAGTGAATGTAATTTTTATATTTTGTTGATCATTATTGAAAAATTACCGTCTTATGCCTTGAAATTTTCAGCTTTTGCAAAGGAAGCCCTCAGCCTGTCATTAATGCAGGAAGAAACAAAGCAGAAGGAAATAATGACAAAAGCCAAAGAAATGGAGGTTTGTATATTATTTCTTAACCCTTCTTTAAAGAGCATTTTTTTACAGGGTTTGATCACTTTAGTTATGTAACGAATGCATTATACTAAATGGTAATTAGTACCACTCTCCAAATGTATCGTACATCAGACTCATATATAATGCCATAATTCTAGAGAATAAAAGAAAACACATCATCTTAGATGCCCAGCCCAGTCTGAACATATTGAGGTTTGGTTCATCTTGGTTAGAATTATAATATTTAAATTCTTGTTATTGTTCTCTTCTGATGCAAATATCAAGCTAATCCTACTGGTCTCTATATGAAATTATTAGTGTTGTAATAACCCAAAGTGAACCAGATTACTTTCTGAGTTGATGCATCCTATCATATATTTAAGTTAGCTTAAGTAGACAGGCCTTTGAAATGGTAAATTCTAAAGCTGAACACCAAGAATAGTAGATCCTAAGCTCCAAAGATTTATTCTAAATCTTAACTAGATTTACTGTAGGGATTTGTCATATATCAAAATTTGCATGCATGCATATCTTGTGTTCAGTATACAAAAAAGGGTTAATTGTGCAGGACTCGGTTTATAAATAAATATTTTTTTCATTTTGAATTGAGAAGAGGAATAAAAGTATGTAATCCATTTTGATGTTGCAGTGAAACATTCTGACAGGAGAAAATATATTTTCTTCTGTTTTTGACTTCTTTCTCTTCCCAGGTCCAAATAGAGGCAGCAAAAGCAGAAGGAAAACGCATAGAACAGGAGGAGCGAAGGAAAACATTGCAGGAGCAGTCAAAACTTGACCAGCAAAAGTCACAGTATCAAGACCAGCTATCAAGGAAGAGGTTAGTGTCATACCAGAGAGGAAATTATTTCTGAGAAATCATCATATCCTGTGACTTACCCTGTTGATTACTACAGAGAATTTTGAACCCATTTGCGCTGGTTGACGTCATATCAAGTGGTTGGAAAATATCCTTATGATGTCCTGAGATGTTGTGCATTTTCTTTCTGGGTGGGTCATTTGTGCTGTTCTGAAATGTCAGCAATAAAACAATAGATTGTTCTTACATATATTAATTTTCGTAATTTCTTAAACTCTGTTTCTTTAGTTTGGGTATTTAAATGTCATAAAATATGAAATAATGTAAAAAAGAAAATAATATTGATAATATTGATGACAGCATAATAATTGAAAAACTATTGTAAAATCAAATTTGATTGGCCAAGATTATCCATATTATCATGTCATGTCAGGTCACATGGTAATTGTATATACTCGTATGTACATGTATGATTATTTATATTGTTCTTCTTTTTGTTTTGAAAAAAAAAAATTATTTACATGCTTCAGTCAATTATTCTTCCGATATTTCCTTACATGAAATGATGATTGCACCAAAATACTTGGCTGATAAAAAAATAAAATTATATACGCTTTCAGGTATGAAGACCAGCTGGCTCAACAGCAGAGGATGAATGAGGATAACCTGAAGCGGCAGGAAGAGTCCATTGCAAAGCAAGAAGCTATGAGGAAAGGTATTATCATCATGACTACTGTTATATATATTCACCTTATTTTGTTTTCTTTTTTCTTTGACTTGGATAGTATGTTAATAAAGCTTTCATTATATGCAGGGTTTATTGATAATTTATTTTCTCAAATTTTAAATTGTTTTTTATTTTTTATAGTATGGGGATGAATACTTAATTAATTGTGATACAAATTATAAATAATACTTATATTACCCACATTTTTCCTATACAGCTACTATTGAGCATGAACTGGAGCAAAGACACAAATATGATTTAAAAAGAATAGATGCAGAAATGACAAGCAAAGCTAAGGTGGATCGAGAAAATCAAGATTTAACCCTTGAACAGATCAGGGTCCGTGCTGCTGAAGACAGGGAGACAACCCTAAAGTCAATGATTGAAAAGCGTGAAACAATCCTGTCTTCTATAAAGTAAGTATTATTGAATTGTAGGTCAATTGTTGTTGACAGCTATATTACACTGCAGATTTATTTCATGTAACATTAAATTTTATAGTGAATGATTTATTTAAATTGAAGATGGATGTTGTTTACACTATTTTCAGAAGACATCATTAGAATTTTATTTGAAAAGAGGAAAAAACTCTATTAGATGGTATGTGTATTACATCAGTCAATGAAAACTAAACAAAATAAATATTACAGAACAGCAGGAGCAGCAATTGGAACTGGCATAGATGCATTTTTAAGTGAACCAAGGAAGATTCAAGCTGCTGTAGCAGGCCTTGTGGCTCTTACTGCTGGGTATTATGGTGCCAAAGGATCGCTGGGCGTCATATTCAGGTTTATGGAGGCTAGATTAGGTAAGGATGAAAATGTGTATAGGATTTTTTTTTTTTTTATTAATAAATTTATTACTATTTTTTTTTTTATCAATATTCTGGAAGTAATTTTTGGTTGCCAGGGTTCTCATGAAAGAGACTACTTGAAACTTTAATAAATTTTGAATAAAGGTAACCCGCCACGCCAAGTGGCTGGCTTATGCCTTAGCTGATGATTAGCCCGAGGTGTTAAGCTTGTACGTTTCAAAACACCCTGTCATTACTGTGTTAACCCATTCGCGCCGGATGACATGCTGACACGTTTTGTGGTTTTTGCATCAGATACTGGTGACAAGTTATCTGGACAAGGCCGAGCGGGCAGCCCAGGCTCGCGGCTTGTTCACCCTAGAATCTCAAGGCGTTAGGCTTATGCGTTCGAAAACCCCGGCATTACGACCATGCAAAGCCGGAATCGCCCCAGCGTGAATGGGTTAAGGAGAGTGTACATATATACAATTATATTAAATATGTCTTCCATTTCTTTTTTCATACAGCAAAACCATCTTTAGTGCGTGAAACCTCTAGGGTCAATGCTTTTGATGTTGTGCGACATCCAGTGCAGACTGTGAAGAAGATTCAGAAGAGACCTGAAGATGTCTTAGAAGGAGTTGTTCTCAACCCAAGTTTAGAAGAGAGAGTCAGGTAATGGACTTAAGAATAGTGAAGTGTGTGTGTGTGCTACATCAAGGCTATTAAAGGATGCAAAAAAAAGGATGATTTCCTTTAATTTGGGTGAAGTAATTTTATGTGTTATTTACATTCACAGAGACATTGCTATTGCTACAAAGAACACCAAGTTTAACAAAGGAATGTATCGCAACATTCTTCTCCATGGACCACCTGGAACTGGTAAAACCCTATTTGCCAAGGTATAGTTTTGCTAGTTGGTTTACGTTTTTCAGCCTTGTCTATTTTTAGTAGTTCCAAATTAGATATGTCTTAATTTTTCATAGCTTTTTGGTAGACTCTGCTTCTAGTAGGCTACAAAAATGGTAGCTTTAATTATACAGTTTTTGATAAGGTTAAACGATGTTAAGTGCTAATATTAATTTTTCAACAGAAATTGGCAATGCATTCTGGAATGGATTATGCCATTATGACTGGTGGTGACATTGCTCTTCTTGGTAGAGAATCTGTTGGAGCCATTCACAAGGTAAGATGACTTTCTGTTTGATTAACAAATAGAATTGTAAATAAATCAGACCTAGGAAAAATGCTACAAATGTGGGGAGAGAGTTGATGAGTATGGAAAGGTTTGAGATCCAATAATAGGCTTTTATTCATTTAGATAAGTTGTTCTCATACTTGGCAGTCATGTAGGGATTGATAAACTTTGCTTTATATCCATGGCCTTTTTATTCTTTTATAGATGGCAAAGTCACAGAAGTGGAAATTATCAGAGCACATATGTCTCCAGTAATGATCTCAGTCCAGCTAGCCAAGCAAGAAAATCTAGGGTTTTAAATTTACATTAATGAGGAAACTTTTTTTAGAAACAATGATAATTTTTTTTTCTTACCACAGGGCCTTATGAATTTTTACTGTACTTACTAAAGAATTGATAAGTAAAATAAATTTTTAATTGGTTATTACCATTTTTAGTCTAATCAATATACAATGATTGTATTTCAGGTGTTTGATTGGGCTGGAACATCAAGAAAGGGTCTCATCCTTTTCATTGATGAAGCTGAAGGTTTCCTGCGCAAACGTCATGAAAATATCAGTGAAGAATTGCGAATGGCTATTAGTGCTTTCTTGTATCGTACTGGAACACAGACTGACAAGTAAGTTAGAGCAAGATTTTTCAATATAGCCAATTTTCTTAACATTTTAATTTTCCAGCTGTATAAAAAAGCATTATGTAGTATTATTATTTAGTATATACATAATGAAGTGACATTTTTCATATTTGCTTCTTGATTTATGTAGACTTTCCATTTGCAAAACTGTATATTGCCAGGTCTTCTTACTTCTTCCTATACTTTGAATATATTGACATACTTTTTGAATCCACAGATTTATGATGGTGTTAGCTTCCAACACCCCAGAAGTACTTGACTTTGCTGTTGTTGATCGTGTTCATGAACCTGTAGAATTCCCTCTGCCAACTCTAGTAGAGAGGGAGCGCTTGGTCAGACTTTACTTTGAAAAGTATATTCTTATGCCTGCAGCAGAAGGCAAAAGGTTTGTAAACTTACACATCAAAAGATTTTCAGAATTTTTTAGAGAAAATGTTAAAAGAAGAACTTGTATATATAGAATGCCAGATACAATAAAAGTTACTAATTTATTTTTTGATTCTCAGGAGACTGAAAGTGGCCGAATTTGACTATAGTGCGGCTTGTACAAAGGTGGCTAAACTCACTGAAGGGATGTCAGGTCGTGAGATCACAAACATGGCTTTAGATTGGCAGATGACTACATATGCTTCAAGGGATGGTGTGTTCTCAGAAGAAATTATGCTAAAGAGAGCAGAAGCAGCAGTCCAGCATAAGAAACACAAGGTAAATGACACTTGAAAATTCATTGTATATATACATTTAACCCATTCACGCCGGGGCAGTTCCGGCTTTGCGCGGTCGCAATACCGGGGTTCTCGAACGCATAAGCCTAACGCCTCGAGATTCTCGGGCGCACAAGCCGCAAGCCTCGGTTGCCCGCTCGCTCTACCCGAGCGCGCGGCTTCCCCTCATAGCGCGTCCAGGGCGTCTGACGCGAAAACCACAATACGTGCTATCACGTCAACCGGCGTGAATGGGTTAATTGCTGATAGTTTGTTTTTTTGTTTTTACATATTTATGGTTTTATGTTTGTATGTGAGCATAGAGTATGGTGAATGTTTATATTCGATATTCTTATGTTTTCATTATTCTTATCATACTATTTTTGTCCTTA
>BOPN01004835.1:37500-45000 GCA_017312705.2 Penaeus japonicus
GAACGTTAATCCTCTGTATGTAAACAAACGGTCAGCTCATTCAGGCCTTCGTCCTCCTACAACTGCGTTCGACAGACAGGAAATGTTATTATAGAGGGTATAGGCTCTTCCTCGAAGGTCCGAAACCCTCTTTTAAAGAAGAAGGAAAGAAATGAGATGATAGTAGGATGGCGTCTGCAGACGTCATCCGCGAAGCTGCTCTTTATTTGGAGTACTTTCTGCAAGGAGTATGTTCAGCTGGTTGTCTTTCAGTTGTATACATCTCACCATATTTGCATGAAAATAATGTTTTTTTCTGTATTTGTATGTGCATTTCAGCCGATTCTGAGCACGTTTACCATTGCAATATTTTTGTTTTAAGATCTTTAACCCTCTCACCCCTTAACTTCTACCTTGTTTGTCTAGAATCGCCATTTTCTGTATATTTTACCCAAGAAAGTGCCCTATTTATATCCAGCTATACTGATCTGTTTTATTATTATGAGGTTTGTTGAGGACAAAGGACAGTTGGGTGGTTTCACAACAGAATATTATTATTCATTTTCCACAGTAGAGAAACTTTAAAGGTAATATACTGTTAGTTAGCATTAAGTTTAAGACATTCTTCCTATTTCTCTGTTTTCCCCCTGGAACACTTTCTCTTTGGGCCCTCATCACATTTTTGCCATTGCCTTTTTTCATACCTGTAAAGTTACTGTCCTTGTGGTATTTTGAATGGCATTTGTAGCTCCACTTCTTATAAATGACAGAAACAAAAAGAAAAATAAGCATAACATTCCACCCAACAATAACCATTTTATATCAATGCTATTTTAGACAACAAATTTCAGATTTTAGCAATTTTCAAGCAGTAATAGGTTATCATTGGTCACTTCTTATTATCTTGATTGTGATATGATTACATCATTGATCTCTGGAGTTGTCCAGGTTTTGCCTTTGAAGAAAATAATTGAGTAATTTTTGAGTGAATGTTAGTTGAAAATATCTCTTATCTCTCATAGGAGGTGTGTTTATTTAAGAATTGAATCACAAATTTGTTATAATAATATATAATTACTTATATTTGACAAGAACTGGAATAATACAATTTATACATTTTCTATATTGCATAAGTAATTGATTAAGATAATCACCACAATCAATATAATGGTTAATTGAGCTAGTACTAGCTTTGACTATTTTTTAATTACCTTATTTGAAGTAGTTGACAGTGAATTGTAGCCAGCACTTATGATTTAAGTGAAAAAAACTCAAACATAGGTATCAGTTTTTGGGTTAAACTCCTAAATTCGTATATCTCTTTACTTTATATATTTTCTCATAGTCATTTGTTACTATATGAAATTTGTATATAATGTAAATATGTCTTTATATACTTTCAGAGTAGTTCTTTGTTATTTTTGTATAAAATCATACCAATTATCTTATGTTTCCCATAATCTGATTTCTTAGGTTTATTTCAGCATTAAATGGGTTGAAGGGATATGAAGGTTAACAGGAAGCATTTAGATTCACATATGAAAGACTATTATATATGAAGTTTTTGTTGCTGTTTACACAGTATCTGTAACCTGATAGCAGTGGCTGCTTGACTAATGTAGGGATGATGTTTTTCCCTCCTTGTCTTTAATTGTATAGCATGTCAATAAACACATTTAAAAACAAGGGTTTAGGTAGGCTGACCTTGTAAGGCTGTAGGTCAAGAGCTATTGCTGTTAGAACCATAAAGTTCCATGCCCATATGGCATGAAAAATGTAAATCTGCCTCCATTGTCATGACATGTTTATATCCCCTGTCGTCATTGAGTTATGGAGGAATGGCCAAGATTACAGGTTATACCAGTGCATACTATTTGATATTTATAGGAACATCATAGTGTGTGTGTGTGTGTGTTTACGTGTGTGTGTGTGTGTGTGTTTATGTGTGTGTGTGTGTGTTTACATGTGTGTGTGTGTTTACGTGTGTGTGTGTGTGTTTACGTGTGTGTGTGTGTGTGTGTGTACGTGCGTGTGTGTGTGTTTGTGTATGTGTTTTGAGTGAGAAAACAAACCACAGTGTAATACAATATATCCAAAAAAATCTCAAAATGATTTAAAAGTGACTCAGGGCCGATATAAAGATTAAATTTCACATTGTATTTCAGAATGTGAGAATGGCACCCTGTAAGCAAACACATGAATATTCTCATAATAAACCTCATGAATATATAATCCACAGAACGGGAAAGAAGAAGGACGTGTGTGTGTGTGTGTGTGTTTACGTGTGTGTGTGTGTTTACGTGTGTGTGTGTGTTTATGTGTGTGTGTGTGTTTTTGTGTGTGTGTGTGTGTGTACGTGTGTGTGTGTGTGTGTGTGTGTGTGTGTGTGTGTGTGTGTGTGTGTGTGTGTGTGTGTGTGTGTGTGTGTGTGTGTGTGTACGTGTGTGTGTGTGTGTACGTGTGTGTGTGTGTTTACGTGTGTGTGTGTGTTTACATGTGTGTGTGTGTGTTTACGTGTGTGTGTGTGTGTGTGTGTGTTTACGTGTGTGTGTGTGTCTGTTTACGTGTGTGTGTGTTTACGTGTGTGTGTGTGTGTGTTTACGTGTGTGTGTGTGTGTGTGTGTGTGTGTGTGTGTGTGTGTGTGTGTGTGTGTGTGTGTGTGTGTGTGTGTGTGTGTGTGTGTGTGTGTGTGTGTGTGTGTCTGTGTCTATGTATGCATGCGCATATGTGTGCATGCTTGTGTGCGTGTGTGTTTGTACACGTGCCTGTACCTGTGTGTGTGTATGTGTACACGTGCCTGTACCTGTGTGTGTGTGTGTGTGTGCAAGTTGTGATGGTGATATTATAAAATATCTTATGTTTAAGATCAATGTTTTCATGATTTTTTTCAGGTATTTTTGACAGTGACATTGATTTTGGTATCCTTTACTTTTAGATGTCAGAATGCAATGTAATTGGAAGTTACACTGTGCAGTTCCTGGAAATGAAAGGGTTCACTGAACGAATCCAGACATCTTTGGCCTCCAATTTGGTTCAGCTTATAACAAACATGAGGGTAAGTCATGTGTTAAATGTTACAATGGGATATCCAGTAATGTTTTTGTCGGGTAATATTCCAATATATGAAGGAAAGACTTTCAGAGAAGTCAATGCAATTTTATATTAACTTAGTCTTGATAAACAAATTTAATTACTTTTGAAATTAATTTGAATACTATATTGTTTCCCCTGCTATTATGCACTGTCTATAAACTAAGCAAACTGAATACTGTTACTGTTTACATTAATAAGACGTAAAGGATGTATACTTATTACTATGAAATTACTTATGAAAAAGGTTGATATACATGGCGCTACTTGATTGCTTAAAATTTATATTATTATCATTCTTAGCTTGAGATTTGAAGGGAAATGGGGGAAGAAAATTAAAAATTTAGTGCCTATAGAAGGTTTCACAGAGGATGATACAAAACTGTAATTGAATATTTTATGGTATTTTCTGACATACCTGATATGAGCTACTGTATAAAGCTTTTAAGAGTCCCAGTGAATAATCTTTTAGAGGGTGCTGTCTCTATATATTTAGCACTAGTTTCACAGAATGTTATGAGATAATGAATATTTAAATATATTTGTGTACATGTTTCTGATTTCTTTCAAATATCTCATTCTAATTTGGCATCTCTTATGTTTTATATTTTGTTTGTTGATCATTGCCTAAGTAATAATCTTCTTTATCTCTCCAATTTTCAGAATCTGGTTCTGAAACTAGATGATTCACTTCTACCGGTCTGTGATGCAGAGGTCCAGACAGAAATTAGTTCACAGTGTTCAATTTGTAATTGTCCGGGACTCTTGTCTGACCACCTTAAAACAGTTCCTTTACTTGGAAAAGATAAAGATGTCGATTCTCAAGATAAGTCATGTGAAGCAGCAGAACTTTCTCATTTTCTTAGTCCAACTCCTCTGCTTCATTTAAAGCAAGAAATTCCCTGTGTCTCAGATTCTGTGACTGCAGGATCATCTCAGTGTGATCAGGTTGACATGGATGTGAATGATGTTTCTCTCAAAGATTTAGATTCTAAAGATATTGCAAAAATACAAGATCCAAGATTAGGGACTGACTCTCAATTAGATAAATGTGTCCTGGCAACTCCACTTCAAACAGCTTTAGATGAAAATATGGACCTTGATTATGCAAACTCTACGCAACTTGAAGAAAGCCAAGGCGAAATTCTCTTAGATCATTTGGTAAGACTAATACACTTTGTTTGTGGAATATGTGTGTGAGGGTTTGTGAATGTGCGGCTGTTGGGAGGGGCATTGTTTGTGTTTATGGGTATTTATATGTTGGATGTAAGTGTGTGGGTTGTACTTGCATTCTTTTATTTTGTGGTTATATATATGTGTGTGCGTGTGCGTGTGTGTGTGTACATGTACGTGTGTAAATACTGTGACAGTGATTTTTTAGGGCATGTGTATAAAATTGTATTTATATTATAGTTGCTTTTTAATAAAACAAACAGAATTTAAAGGTTTGTTTACAACTCACTTTAGGAAACTTCATTTCAGGAGGGTTCAGATGCCACACATTCTGATGGTCTGATGTACTCCGTGTACACCATGAATTCCTGTGGAGCGCTCCAATTAGTCAGTCGAGTCCTAAGCAAAAATGCCTCTTCAAAAGATTCTGTAGAAGAACCTGTAGAGCGAGCGATGATTGAGATCAACAACACAAAGGAGGAAGAACACACTGGTCCTGACCACCTGGAATCCCTGACGCTACAGGAGCAAGAACAAGACAGCCAGGTCCGCATTGCAAGTGCCAGCCAAGAGGAAATGGTGGTGGCTCCAGACATCCCAAGTTTTGAAGGTATTTTGGAGTGTATTCTTTGTACTCATAGAGAATTGCATTTTGATTTTTACTGGTGATGTTTTTATGGAAATTTACAGGTGTTTTGAGTTAACATGTTTATATATTTAGCTTCTATTATTTTTAAATGGAGTCAGCCTTACTCACACACACACACACACACACACACACACACACACACACACACACACACACACACACACACACACACACACACACACACACACACACACACACACACACACACACACACACACACACACACACACACACACACACACACACACACACACACACACACACACACACACACACATATATAATTGTTATTTGAAGGTAGAGTAGAAGTAAAGGGGAATCTTCAGCTTCAGATTTTTAATTTATGTTATTGTTATTTTCTAGATGTTAAAAAAAATGTGTTTATATATTTTTCAGGGAGGCACTTACTTAAACCTTCAGTTAAGTGTACAAATACTCCTAAAATTCTTCAAGCAAAGACTTCAGCACATGGAAATCCTGGAGGTACAATCCTCACAGATATTGTGAAGGTCAGTATAATTTAAAGGAACATTTGGCATATATTTTTGCATGTATAATTGCAACTTTATGTATGTATCTGTGTTTATATGTTTACATTGATTTGTGCATACAATATACTTCTAAAGATTACTTATTTTGTTATTTTGTTATTTGTGATATTAAAAAAAAAATGGTTTTATCAGTTGTTAACTAAAACTGCAACATGTAATTTCATGTAAAGGGTCATGGCTTAGATGATGAGGTCTAGATACATATATGATAAATAAAAAATTATACCACTGAGGTACACATTACAAAGTTCTACAATTATAACTAAAGGTCTGCTGTATGTAGCTGTTCACTATTCTAAATATTTCTATGAATTTTGCCTGTTATCTTTATAGATTAAGTCAAGGTATATTTGCCTTTACAGCTTGGGCCAGAAGATCTCAGCACTAGTACATGGTGTGGGATCTGTGAGAAGGAGTTCCCATCTGCAGGAAGCTTAAAAGTTCACCTATCACGAATACACAGCCAGGTCAAGTGGTGTCACACCTGCACGAAGGTAAGAATAAAATGACTACAGAACTTGTGTTCATCCAGAATTCATAAACTTTGACCTATGAGAACTTTCACTCTAATTCTTTGTGTTTGTATACTAAGAAAAAGCAAGCACAAATTATTCTCTCTAATCTCCTTAATTTATTTAATTGTATTATTAATTTAGCTTTTAAAAGCAAAATAAATAATGAAATGTAATACAACACATGGGAAAGCATATGACTATAATCTTTTATATTCCTATTTGCAGACAATCAGTTCCGAAGAGGAGATGTGTGACCATGTCCGTGAATGCCATGCAGATTTACAGTTCATTTGTGGTATCTGTGGTCAAAGTTTAAGAACAAATGCAGCATTTCAGAGGCATATGGACATTCACAAAGGCTTACGTGGAAGTGCTTGTGAGGTAATTGCATACTTGTATACATCTGTTTACGAGTGTTGATTTGTATGCTTATGAAATTTTGAAAAATATTTCAATAATGCATTTCATATATTATAATTAATTGATATTACTGTATAGGCTTTGTTTTTATGTATTTCATATAAAGTAAATGTAGATATAAAATAGATTATAAGCATATAATTTGATTACAGATTTGTGGTCAAACATTTTCAAGAACAGAATACTGTAGAGAACACAAGAGAATTCATACTGGAGAAAAGCCATACAAATGTGAAACATGCAAGAAAACCTTTAGTAGGTCCAGCAACTTATATACTCATATGAGAGTAAGTATAAAAGAAATTTCCGATTTGAGTATAGTATACATATAGTATTTAATTGTGTACAAAACTGTATTGATTCTCCTGACACAGATATTCACTTTTTTTTTAACTTGTGAAATAATTTCATTAAGATTAATTTGTCATTTGGGGGTTGATAGAAGATTTGTAGTTATGTGTATGAGATCCTTTCAGGATTTAATAATAATGAAGGAAACTTTTTATCATTATTTGTAAATTTATAGAATATATATATATTTTTTGAATGTTCAGAAATGTTGGATTAAACATTTATGTCAGTATTTTTACATTTGTAAGATATCCTCTTTTTATGTAAATGTAATGGGTTTTAGATGAATTGAAGTTTTTAAATTCTAATGGATAATTTTTGTTCTTGCAGATACACAACACAGAAGCCCAACGCCACATATGTAACGTATGCTTGAAGTCATTTTCTCGTGCAGATAAATTGAAAGATCACATGATTCGGCACTTGCAGATTAAGAGATATGCCTGTCGTTTATGTCCCAAAGCTTATAACGAAAAACGGGACCTGACAAAACACTTGGAAAAAGTACATTCAAGTAATGATAATATAGATACATGATAGAAAAAGTAATAGGCTTGATATGATTATTTTTTTCCTATGTAATAGATTTTCAATTAAGGAAAGTACCTTACTCTACCAGGATATTTCTGGTGTGTGATTTTGATGTAGATCATATATAAATCTCAGGTGAATTTATTAATTCTAGTGTTGATGTGGGAAGTGATAGTGAAAGAGGGGGTGAGAAAAAAATATTGAAAAGAGAGAGGTAAGAAAAAAGAGGTGGTAAGGAAA
>BOPN01004835.1:50000-52500 GCA_017312705.2 Penaeus japonicus
CCTCCTCAAGGTCGCCCCGAAGTCTGATCACGTATATGCGAAGGAGAATCACGCCGCATATTACGGGCAGCAACCTCCTGATGCTTCGTCGGGTAACCATCCCGCCTCGCGTCACCAAAGGTAGTGTTTCCTTTGAATTGATTATTGAAGAATGGTGTTTTCTTCCTCATATGTATTCAGCATCCTGTAAACATGTAGAATTATTGTCAGAAGTATTGCATGGTAGAATATTGTTGTAAATGCAATTACACATTTTAACATATGAACTAATAGCCGCATACATACAACTAGCCTTACATATCCACATACCATACAAATAAACAAACAAATAAAAGAACATCCATGTACATAAACACATATATTTACTGAACACAAACAAATAGTGTATCTTAATGAATTATTAAAAAAACACATACACATAACCACACAAGTTTTAACAAATAAACCATAAATAAACGCACAAATGCAGCTCACCTTACACGCATATTTATGTACATATACATACATACATGCACATATATTTTCAAAACCATGCACACACACACACACACACATACACACACACACACACACACACACACACACACACACACACACACACACACACACACACACACAGAGAAAAACACACACACACACACACACACACACACACACACACACACACACACAGAAACACACACACACACACACACACACACACACACACACACACACACACACACACACACACACACACACACACACACACACACACACACACACACACACACACACACACACACACACACACACACACACACACACACACACACACACACACACACACACACACACACACACACACACACACACACAGAAAGACACACACACACACACACACACACACACACACACACACACACACACACACACACACACACACACACACACACACACACACACACACACACACACACACACACACACACAGAGAAAGACACACACACACGCACACACACACACACAGAAAGACACACACACACGCACACACACAGAAAGACACACACACACACACACACACGCACACACACACACACACACACGCGCGCGCGCGCGCACACACACACACAGAAAGACACAAACACACACACACACACACAGAAAGACACACACACATACACACACATACACAGAAAGACACACACACACACACACACACACACACACACAAAGACACACACACACACACACACACACACACACACGCGCGCGCGCGCGCACACACACACACAGAAACACACACACACACACACACACACACACACACACACACACACACACACACACACACACACACACACACACACACACACACACACACACACACACACACACACACACACACACACACACACACACACACACACACACACACACACACACAGAAAGACACACACACACACACATCAAAACTATAGGAATATCTTATTTTCCAATAGGATCGTAGAGTACTCAGTCAATGGATGATACTTCTGCACTAACCGACACTGAACGACAACACCAATGATAAGAAAAATAATAATCATGACCATAGTGAACTATTAGGGAAATCAGATATAGGAGGAAATCAGAATCAACAGTAATTTGAAAATCATCTGAAGAAGTCAAGATTTAACACTGAATTGGCTTTCTAAGAAAGTTTGTGTCTTAAAAGAACATGTTTCTATTTCGTGTGGGTTGGTAATTGCTCAGGAAGTCATGAAACAGGCCTCTCAAAATGACAATAGTATCGTTAAATACAATAACTTACTTTGAATACTTTCTACTATGATGGTATGATGCTTTCAAGACTTTGTCATCCACTATTTAATCGTAAACTGACCTGTAGTGTGCCGGTCGCCCTGGCATGTATGCCAAAGTAGATTCCATCTCGGCATTGCAAGAGTTTTCATGCGCCCAACGATGCAGGTGTTGATCTCTGAAGTTATGTTGGTCCTCTAATAAAGATGCGTTACTTTGTGTTTTAACGTGGGTCACTAATTATTTTCAAAGAGAGAGAACACACTTAGAGCAACGCATCTGCACTCTAACAGCTTGGAACCGAGATTTGTAGTGCTTGATGAGCAGACAGGCAACACGCCAGTCGTCCTCACGCTGTCGGGAACGGGACTGGCGAGCGGCAGGTCATCCGGATCGGGTAGGGAGAAGGAGGTAGTATTGGATCTCCGTTGTACTGGCATTTGTTTGTCCATTATGCCCTTGGTCAATATGTATGAAAAAATAGGATTAAATATCTACTAGAATTAAGATAAGAAGGGTCATCGGTTAAGAGGAAATGACAGATAGAGTTGAATGCTGGTAAAAATGTATATTAATGATCATTGTTTTTAGAATAATGATACAATATGTACGAAATTAACTATTATTTTGCAAGATGCATGTAAAAAGTAGGTCAACCAATAACCCTTTATAACGGTACCGCCACCGGGTCACTGCCCGACGACATAGAAAACGGGAG
>BOPN01004835.1:60000-75000 GCA_017312705.2 Penaeus japonicus
ATACGTATGATACAGAAGAGCATTATGTATTTTTTCTTTCATTACTGGCTTCTCTTTTTGGTTTATTATATAGCTGGACGACTAATAAACAGATTGTGATCAAGCAGTCAAGAGAATAAGTACCTAAGTTAATTAAAATATTAACATCTATGAATGCTAGTACCATTTGTATAAAATCCGAAGATTTAAGCTGCATTAGCTTGTTCTATGAGGCATTTAAATACAAGGTGCTGTTTTGTGTCATAGTAGAGACTCTTTAGATAGTTTGTCTCTAAGAAAAACTTTCATGGTCTCTATAATAGGTAGGACATTTCACAGGTAGACATAAAGAAAGTATCAGTTCAAATAACAGTGTTAGTTAGGAATGCAAAAGTAAAGATGTCATATATATATATATAGAGAGAGAGAGAGAGAGAGAAAAGCACATGTGGATTTGTAAATGTTCTATTGGAAATATCACAAAATGTTAATGTTTTGTGCAAATGAGTTGTATAATGATACCAATATGAGGGGTATAATATAAATCAAACAAAGACTGAAAAAACAGAGCATTATTTATTCAGCAGAAATAAAGGTTATAAGGCTTCAACAGTAAGCCACTGTAACAATATAATACAATGACTTCTTAGAATAATGCATCTGTCAACATCTTACTATCTGCAGAATAATGAAGGATATGAAATTACATGATTGAACTTCACTTATGAGGTATTACTTCATACCAATTATTAATATTGTACTTAACATTTTAGATTTGAATACCTACATCTTTCAGTCATGCAACTGTTTCAATAGTTTTTAATTATAAAATGATATTTAATCTCTGATATACTATACATTTTTGATGAAATGTTTGCAGCGTACATGAAAATTGGCAGACAAATGTAGCTTTCATATCCATGCAACATGAATCTCTTGCTTAGCAAGACTGGCATGATATTTACAAAGCTATAAAATTCTATAGTATTTATCCCATATATTCATATTTGAATATTATACAGGTGAAAATGCAATGAATTATTAACTAGTATCTATAAACTTTATATACAGGATGAGTTTAGTCATCTAAACTGTACAGGTCAAGTTCACAAGGTTGATATATTTCTATATACAGTGATATGCTCGTTTAGAAGACTTAAAAGAGAAAAAATCACAGCACTGTTCATTACCCTTCTTAGAATCCAACACTTAAACATTCCTAACTGTTTTTGTATTAGAGGAAGTATCATTTCAGCACAATTAATAAGTATTGGATCAGATGAAAAGAGTAACCTAAACACTGATAGGGACTTAGGTCCCAGACACCATTTACACATGACTCTCCAGCACAGGATACAGTGGATTCAGAACAGCCTCCTGGACACTCAAACGACGATGAAGGTTCTCCTTATCATCCATGTCGCATGGAAGAACTAACTGCTGTGGTCTAGATAAGTCAGGTGAAGATGTCCTTATACGTTCACGGGCTAACCATGCTTCTAAAGACCTGTCAGTGTTCAACCTCTCATCTGCCACAAGTGGTTGCAATCGCTCCCAAGCTGAAAGACGAGTAGAACGGGGACTACTTCTAGACATTTCCCCACTATGTAGCCATGCCCACTTGGCCAAGTCCTTTGTGCCTCCTACAGTGTGGCGTCTTTTGATGTGCCCACGGTAACCTGATCGCCGCATGCTAGATTTACTAGTTTTATTGCTACTGCTGCTGATATTGTTATAGTGATTACTATTTGATGGCTTCATGGGGCTGCTATTTGGTTGGCTGTCTGTGTTCTGTTCAAATTTTTCCTTCAACTCTTTCACATTATGCCTTCTACTCCGAACATCAGAACTTCTTCTTGCAGATGTGGTTGAATTTTCTCTGCCCTCAGATTTCCTTGGCAAGTCACGTGACCTTCCCAGGCCATCCTGACCATCTGATCTTTTCATTTCCTTTGGTTTCTTCTCGTTTAAACTTTCCTGAGTATCTGTCCTCTTCAGCTCTCGAGCCCTCTTCTCTGTTTTTTCCTTAAGATTATTTTCTGTTTTCTCGGATTTGGTTAGTGAATCTGATCTTTTAACTTTCACTTCTCTGGTCACTTCTTCATTCAGTTTATTACTACCCTCGGATAAATTAACAGACGGGCTGGCATCCTCTACCTGCAAGTTAGAAAAATACATTTCAGAGAAATATATGCATATATGCACATGAACAAAAAAACAAATATATGACTGTTCATGTATATACATATTTGTATTTCTGTGTGTGTGTGTGAAAATATCTATAAAATAAATATATATATATATATATATATATATATATATATATATATATATATATATATATATATATATATATACACACACAATGTATGTATGGATGTGTATGTGTATGTGTATATATCTATATATGTATATGTATATGAGTGTGCGTATGTATATGTGTACGTATGAATGTATATGTATGTATAGTATGTGTATATGTATATGTATGTGTGTAAGTGTCTATATATGTATGTGTATGTGTTTATGTACATATATGTGTGTGCTTATGAATGTATATGTGTGTATATATATGTAAATGTATGCATATGTGTGTGTGTGTGTGTGTGTGTGTGTGTGTGTGTGTGTGTGTGTGTGTGTGTGTGTGTGTGTGTGTGTGTGTGTGTGTGTGTGTGTGTGTGTGCACGAGCACCCGCGCACCTGTTTCTATGTAAATTTATAAACAGAGAGACTGTATATAAGTAAAAATATTATAATCATGCATAAATAAAAAAAAGGGTGCCATAAGGTTAAGGAAAGGGGGAAAAAATAGTACTAAAAAAAAAAAATAAATAAAAAAAAGTACCTGAGATATGGTAGTGGTGGGAGTGGTGTTGACAGCAGTGGAGTTTGTGCTAGTGTTGGCAGAGGGATTACGGGGATTAGTGCGGCGGCGGTGCAGGGAAGGATCGCGGTATAGACGGCACTCTGATTTCCCTCTGGTGGTACAGTCATTTGGCTGACCTGCCTCGGGGGAGGTGGAGGGGCTGGGGGCGGCGTCCTCAGACAAGGGAGTCACCAAACCCAAGGGAGACTCCTGAAGACTTCTCATCTTCTCCTCAAACGTGGCAGTGATGGCGCTCAGCAAATCACTACCTGTAACCAACAACAGTAATTAGTGATCCCTGCACATGCCAGTCAAGAAGAATAAATATCATTCTTATTGGCTTAGATATATCCTATAGTCAATGTTTCAACAAAATAAAAGGAATTATTCTACACATTCATTTTTATTCTTGTATATCTTTTGACATACAGTGATAAAAGATGAAAAGATTAATAATAATATGTACAAGGTATTCTAAGTCATTAAAAAATTGTATTCTAGAATCATTATGGGACATCCAATACTTGTACATTACCTTCTATAATTTGTAGTATTAGAAAATAACACAAGTAACAATTTTATGGTTAAACACACACAGTACTAGGTATGATTCACTCAAACTGCTACCACAGCACAAATAGCGGCTTTGTCAAAACAGTAAGTTTTCAGAGCAGTTCAATAATTTGGTAAAAGCCCAGTATCACAGATATACTCAAATTTCCTTTCTGTAAAAGGAAACCGAGTGCAAAAATGTCTGATTCTCTGATTGCTTGCAGGTTTTTCATTTAATGTGGTTAGCAAACTGTCAAAATGTTATTTTGTTTTGACAAAGTTACTTAGCTTAAACACAACTGACAGCAAAGAGTGAAGCAGCTTCTACTCCTACCCTCACCTTCCTTGCCTACACTTTAGCATACTGAATATTAGCGAAGAGGCCCTTGGCTGCCCCCATAATCGAGGACTTGGCAACATGTGGTGGCTTTTCTACCACTACAGTTGAAAGTTCACATGGGGCTGTAAAGGCGATTTGAACATAAAACATCCAGGATTTTATTCAACCAAAGTAAACACTGATTTATAACTGAGCCAAATTTCCGTTTCTGCACTAAGTGAATAAACAATTGATGTACAGAGATAAAAACATTACTTGATTCTTTATAATGGGCCTTCGCTTATTAAATGGAGATTTGGTGCAGTTAGACTACTCAAAATTTACAGGGTGAAAGTGTAAATGCACATGTGAATGACTGCATATTGGTGCTTCTGGTTGTGCTGTTGCTTGTGCCTGTGTATATGGATATGCATTTATATATGGAAAGTATAAAGGACAATAATTTAGCAGAACTTAACCAACTGGGGAGGGGCAAATAATCAAATAATACACTTAAAAACAATTATAATAATAAAAGCATTATTATATGAATACTGGACTCCACAAATTCACACCTCTTGTTCCTATTTCCTTATTTCCTAAACAAAGTTTCAACAGAAAGATGGAGGCACTTAAGAAAGATAGGAACATGAAGCAGACCTGAATGGCAGCAGTTGAAAAAGAGAGAAAAAAGAGACCATTACCTATCAAATATATACCTTCAAAATCAGACATGAAATATTTTAATATAAAAATATACAAAGACAAAATAAATCATCCCAGGACATCCCCCCATTCTTTACAACCAATAAAATGAAACATACATATAGGGTATGAATACAACATCCATTCATCTATTATCATTCCACTCAGCCCCAGCAAATGCTCATCAAGTCAACCGCATTTATGTCCTTCCTCAACCAACCCACAGCTGCCATTCTACTTATAAACCAATATTCTTTCGAAAATATATATCACTTCACTATTTTTAGTAATACCAGCAGGTATATTCCAATTATATTTTATTAAAACATAGTACTTGTAACCACTTAAATAAAATAGTAAAAAATGTTTTTCATAAGAAAAATGTATAACTTATCAATCAAAATAATTTTCCTGAAATATTTCCACATTATGTCTCTACTATGTTAAAGTACATTTTTTGCAAACTCAGTTTTATAATTGTAAATGAATGACTAAAGAGAAAAAAAAAGTTAAAAGTTACATTCCACCTTCTCTTAAACAGAAAAGATTATTTTTTTGTCCAATCTACATCTACATAGTACCAGCCACACAGTTTGGCTTTTTGTTATTCAAAACATGTGAAAAACAATCCTCATTAAGAAGTTTCATAAATGAGGGTCATAATGAGATATACTGAAGATGAAATTGTACATTACAATCTGTACAAAGATAGAAAATATGAGTTTAAAAAATGAGGGGCAGAATTAATTCTAAACTGACTCCCTCATACTGGGAAATTCTTATACAATTAGCTACATCAACTTACCATCATCATGGGGTATATGTGAACCATCACGTAATGAGTCTAAGGAACCACATCGTGGCATTCCCATTTCTGGACCATTTATAACCTGGAAAGAAATTACAGCAATACAACACCTGAAATTTTCATCAATGGTATGAATCAATACCATAGTTATATCTACACTTGAAATATATGTGAAATATACAGAAATATGTTAGGCAAATGAAAGCTTGGATACAACTGCATATATCAAATAAATATTCATTATGTGCATGTAAAATCTATGGGCCTGAACCTTATACTCTCATAAAAGCTGTTAGGCATATTCACATTCTATACCAACTTCTGACAATTGGTTTACTAGCATATCAAAAATACCTTAGAACCAATGAAGTGCTGAAAAAAGCATATGTAAAGCTGCATGAACTAACAACTCAGGCAGTCTTGAACATAATCTAAAGGGCATTCTAATACCACAGACATTGTTCTCAAAGAAAATAAAAGGCTTTGTAAAGAAAATTCAAAAGGAATATGGAGTGCAAGCTGGCACCCCTACCTGATCCCTGCTGGCTCTAGCTCTCTTCAGAGTGCCATTATTAACCACCTTCTGGGTGTTAAAGGTGGAAGGGGAGAGAGTATTGGCGTGCGGCTGAGTCACATTCTCAGCAGAGGATCCTCGGCGAAGGGGTCGGGGAGAATGGTATAGACGACTAGGTAGGATGTGGTGTAACAGTGAGTCTTTTTGACGCCCAAGGATCGGGGTGCTCGGCTGAGGAGTTAGTGTAGAGCTGGGTGCTGTTACGTGAGAAGATTGATTCTGTGAGGAAGGGCGGCTATTGTGAGGTGGTGGCCGAGGGCTTTCTGGGTAAATTAAAGTTTGCCCAATTTTACGTGTAGGGGTTAGTTCAGTACCAGCTTCTGCCATTGAGGGAAAAAGGGAAGGAGAAGAAGAAGACGAGGTCAAGCCAAACAGGAAACCAGAACCTTTACTTGATTTCTTTTTCTTTGGAACTGAAGGTGACAACTGCTGTGCTGTACAGGAAGGTTTCTTCCCAGTTTTATAGTGTTCAGTCTGGTAAGATCCTTCCACTGGCCTTTCAGTCAAGTAATCAGCGTCATATTGCTGAGATGAACGAGTTAGACTACCATACCCTGAGCTACTAGATGAAGAAGTAGAACCTAAAGTACTATGAGGCGAAGCTGCATTATATTCAAGCCAACGATGTGACTGCTGTGGTGTTAGGCCATGCTTAGCGTCATAAGTCCTTTCACATACTAATCCTGAAATAGGCTCACTATCAACCTGAATAGTAGGAAGTTGTGGAAAGTCATTGTTAGGTACCTGGGTGGTAGCATTAGTGGTGGGTGTGAGTGAAGTGTTAGAGAGGGGATGGTGAGAGAGGGCTGCTGAGATGAGACCAGTCTGGGAACTTGTGCTGGAACTCTGGGAAGTTAGTGATCCTTGGTCCCCACCCATACTCTCACTGAGCCCTTGAAGCCGCCATGAGTAGTCAGAAATCTTGCGCACAACCTCTGTAAGTAAGAGATATACAGTTAGATACAAGTATGAGAAATCTTTTAAAAAAATGAAAATCTATTAAATTTCTACTTATTTTAGAAATCACAATCACTGAATCTTAACAGTTTTCTATCATAATGAAATATCTGACAATAAAATGTGAGAATAAACATCAGTTTTGTATGAAATGTTAAAACTTTATTTTGTATAATTCATTGTAAATTCTAATGAAAAAATATAAAAGTCAGCTTTCATTAATAATCATCATCTTGTTTAACTACATAATAGGATATATTATTAAAGTTATCACAATGTGAAAAGAAATTGAAAGGTATCAATCTTATTCTTTTCCTCTTATATGTTGTGTTCATATAATGTAAAATCTGTTTTCAAAAAAATGCTGTAAACAAAAAGTTGAATAACTCATATGTTTTGAAGCTGCTCTTTGAATTCAGTGAGGATGTTCCTGAATTCTGAATTTATCACTTTATAGACTATTTATTATATTAATAGCAAATGAAAAGTACAGCAATTTAAATATAAGGCTACATTCAAATGTGTGATATCCAAAATTGTTGGAAAAATGTAATACATCTTCACAAATGGACCTTGAAAAGTCTCATTAATGTTGTTTCATTTCTTGTATTAGATGTATCGTCTTGCATTGCAAGAAGGGTGTCTGAAGAGCCTTTCCAACCCTTAGAAAATTGTAATCACCACCTTAATCACAGTATGTCATGTAATATGTATCATTTTCAGTTACTATTTATAATCAGCTCATACATAAATTTCTTGTTTCAATGTATTTCCATTTTTTACAAAGGAAAATGTTTTCTATCTGATAGATATATATTCTATAGTTACAGGGAATATGTGCCTTTACTAATAATATATCAGAATGACAGTACATAACATGTGGGTTATATTGATAAAATCCTAATCTGTGATATATGATTATTTATCAAGTTCATATTGTATTAATCTTGACAATATCTAACAAAACTTTCAATATTCAAAATAACAGAATGCCTACAGCAGTATCTGATATGCAAGTATAGAACTTATCATCTACTATGGAGAACAAACATTACAAACTAGGCCATTTTTCTCTTAATATGGAAAATTTAAATACAAAAGAAAAAAAAGTCTTATCTAAACAAAAAAAAAAAGCAAAATATTACATGGGTATGTGTATGTATATGTATGTGTAAATGTATATGAGAACATATACATACACACAAACATACACACATTGATATACATATGTAAGTAATGGGCAAGCAAGGGTGAACATAGGCATCAAATGAAATATGTTATTAGGGGATAGTCTTTATAATTGAAATCACTTTGTACAAAAGTACCATATAGAAGCTGGCAATAACAAAAAAAGGAAATTCCTGTTTTTTAAAAAACAAAAAATACAGGAAAATAGAAAAAGTTATGAATGAAGATACTAGACACAGCTGATACTAGAACAAAGACAGCTACATCTGTTCATATATAAAAGAATATTTCTTTATTTACAACTGAAAGAAAGGACTAGGAGTCACTCAAGAAAAAGGTGGGGCAGCTAACTGATGGGCAGGGAAAATACCATTCTGACAAAATTCCTATATGGTCATGACTGGGCACATTCATTTATTCTACTCTCTTTTCTAAGCCAAGATATTTATCTCCTATGCAGCTTACCTTACTTTTATAAGATAAATCTTGAAATATGTATCATTACAAAACAATATATACACAAAAGATATTAATCAACATATTAGTAGATTCTCCATTTGGTCTTATTCCTGGAGTGCATTAATGTTTTGTTCCACAAAAATTCTAGGTGTCCTAACAAACATACATTAGATTTACCTATAATACTCCTAAAAAAAAACATCAACTGTAAATGCATTCTGTGCAAGAGTACAAAAAAATACAAGCCTGAAGTTTTGAAAGCTCTGGGAAGTAAACATTATGAGAAGATGAGAAATAAAGAGATGATAAACTACAATACTGTGATATTCAGACAAAGCCCATTCCAGGCAAACATAAAAGTCACAGGAAGACAGACTGATCTGAGTAAAAATTCTGCCAAAACCAATGAAACCTAAAGTAGATCATACTGTATCACATCTCTGTAACATCCAAACTAGCAAAATCAGATGTTACTATATGTATAATCATTGGAGTAAAACAAGGGCATGAGATGTAAAAAAAGAAAGACAAAAATACACAAAAATAATAACAATAAATAATAATAAAAAAGTTTACAAAACCACATTCTGAGTATTAATGCTTACATACAAGAATCAAACTGCACACATACAAAATCCTAGGCTTGTACAGATTATCCTAGTATCTACACATATTTAGGAGTAAAACAACCTTGACAACCACTCACACTCTCCTAAACACACAAAACAGAAAATAGAGAAGAGCATATATAAGAGTATACTTAAACATGGCTACAACATGCAAGAATGAATTTATGTCTGGGTATGAATAAATGCCTTTGACATAATTTTGTGGTTGTGCCATGCATTGCACAAATGATGAATTAACAACCATGCAGCATACAACCAGCAACAGTTTGGGGGATAGAATCACCTCTAAACAGCCCTAAAGGCAAAATACCTCATGGAAGCAGATACATTCCAAGTGTTCTAGGCAGCCAGGGTACTAGGAAGGCTCTGTTATAAGATATCATTTGTATCATGTTAGTATTGTTAGTTTGTTAAGTGTGAAGACCATAAATGTGTTAAGATTATTAATAAAGCACGTCAAGTATACTAACAGCAGACACACACACTGTCAAACAAGCACTAAGATTTTTAATAGATTTTATAGTTGACTGCATTAATTATACTACCAATAGCTTTCTCCAATTAACACAATATTACTCATTAACAGCAACCCACATTTTAGACAGGATTTGATATACCTGTAGCCAGCAGAAACAGTATCTATTATTAATTAATATATTTCAAGAATTTTTTTTTATATAAAACTCTAGGGCTAGCATGCATATCCCACACAAAATGGAATATTCATTATACTCATGACACTGACATGATCATTAACAGAACATATTTTAGCAAAGAGATATCAAACAAATCCACAATTTAAAAGATGCCCCAATGGACTCATGACTCTAAACCCAGATTTCGTGTTGAATCCTGATCACTTTTCAAGCCATCACATCAATTACATCCTCTAAAGTAAAAAGCCTGGCTAAACACATGCATTTAAGAAGTACTAAAATAACAGTGAATGACATCAAACATATCTTAAAATATTCAGATTACATCTAAATATCTATACAGTACATATATATAAAATATATATACAATATACATTCAGTTTTCATAAGCCTATCAATATACATGTTCAAACACATCCACACAGAAGCACGTACACACCTTTCTTTCCTGCTCATTATCATTATTTTTGGCTAAACAATAATTTCATTTTTTAAAATCTAATCTTTAATCAAGTGTTTTTATAAAATATCTAAGATTTTAACTTTATTAATTAAACAATTTATATAAAAAGCTATATCTTTATTAAACAATTTATATAAAAAGCTATATTGTAGGTCTTATATGCTACTTTTACTGAACCCATTAAACTGAAGTACATATATATAAATAAAGATATAATTGTAATGTAAAGTAGACATTATGACAGAGAAGTAGCACACAGAAGCAACCATTTCTGTTATATAGCTCATTCATCTTTTATTTTAGTTGCAAAAATTGAAGACAAATAACAGCTTGATCAAAAGAAAGTAAAGGAATCTTAAATAAAGAGAACTCCTACATCCTACTAAAAATAATCTTGGTATTAGCATGTATAACTTGTGTTCTAAACATACTGGTCTTTAGATAGACTTCAATAACTTATTTCTATTACAAGTACCAATGATATGATTTATCTCACCTGTAGGGTTGTCAGCTAACTGGTCAAGGATATCTTCTGATTCCATGTCCTGCTTAGCTCGCTGCCAGAGTTCTTCTAGTCTTCTCCTCTCCACATCTCTTCTTTCAGTTTCTCTTCTGTGTTTAGTCAGGTCACGGTGAAGCATGGCTCGTGTCTCCATTTCAAACCGCCGGATTCGCTCCTGAGTACTAGCGCTTAGGCCAGCATAAGAACGAATAGCTACTTCATCTCCAAACAGGGAGGAAGTCTCTGGCGTCGTCAGCTGACTAGATTGTTGGCAGGATGGAGCTATGACAGAACTATTACCAGGGATTGGTGGTGTGCCAGAGGATAATGCATCCTTCTTGATAACACAAAATAGACGGCCATCCTGTTCAGGTAAACTGTGCTTTCCCTGTTCACTGATACTAGTCCTTTCACTACTCTGTGTTAAACTAGACATACTAGAAGGATGACCATGAACACTCATTAAACTCATATTTGAGATTTTACGTTCACTCATTGGTTTTGGATCTGGTAGTTCAACCATACTTTCAATCTGCTTAGCTAATAATCTTTGTTTTCTTAATTCCGCTTCCTTGTCAATGTCTCTTTCCTCAAAACCTCCTTCCTTATCACTATATTTAATATCATCTACTGGCTTGTCATCAACTGGCTTTTTGTATTTCACTTTGTGAACTTTCCTATTTGCTGCTGAAATGATGGAAGACACAATATCCTTCTTCAAGTCTCCCTTTGCACCTGAAATTGAATTAATGGAATCTGTTGTACTACAGACCAGTAAGTATGATTCAAATCTAGCATAATATGTATGGCAATTCAAGCTTAAAGCATTTTGGACACCTCATACCTTCAACTTTCTGAATATTGTGAAGCAGTAGTGCTTGGCTAGAAGGTGTTTCAGGTTCCATGGTAGGTGATAATGAGTCACTTGCAGAACTTTGTAAAACAGATGGGCTTAGAGATGGTGGAGTTATTTCTTCTCCATCATCTTCATTAAAAAACCAAGTTGCCTGGAAAAAAATAAAAAATAAAAATGCATATGGGTTTTGTTTACATACATTATTTTCCAACATACATATATATAATCTGATTTTATCATTTAACAAAACACAATCAACTTACTTGGCCTATCAATGTCTCAACAATTTTACACTGATGTGACATGTCTGTAACCATGGTGATCATGTTATCGTCCCCTGAGCGAACTAGTGTTGGTCCAAACACAATGGCCAAATTCCGGACATCCATTTTGTTAGACTCACTGTTGCTAACAATATGACTTAAGTGAAGCATGAGAAATCTGAGTGTCTCATAGTGATGGTCAGGCAATTCTTGTACCTGTAAGAAGATATTATATATATTTTTTTTGCATCATGGATGCTCTGCACTTTCAAATTCTATTTGTTTTCCCAAGAAATGTATACATATTCATGATGAATTTCCATTTAGACATCAAATGGAAATATCAAGGCAAAATCTCTCACTATACATGCTTAAACTTACCAATCTCTTCAGCTCCATTAACCTCTGATTTGGATCCTCTATTTTACTGGCTTCAATGAATAGTGGATAAAGATCGCAGGTAAAAAGCGGGTCTGGTAACTTCTGGAAAAACTGCTTTAACATACTGGAGATCACATTCACATCAGACCATCTGGAGAAAGGAGAATGAGGAGGATCCTTTTAGAGCTTTTTGATTATATACACTATGTATGCAGTATCATATATATGTACTCTACTAAAGACAGATTCTATTCAAAAGAATATATTTCTATATGCCACTGTACTATTATTAACCATATTTAGACATATCCCAGCAGAAAAATGGCTGAAAGCTATTTTATCAAACCACTTACCTTGGGTCACTATAGTCAATAGCTTTGGGTCCCTTGTTGATCATCTCGGTTAAATGTGTTACTGCTGCTTTATTTCCTGGGATACGATAGATGCCCTGAGTTTGCAAACCTCTGGTCTCAACAACACTGACACAGAGGGCCACCAATAGTGGAACAAATTCATTTTCATTGGACTGCAACACAAGTAGAAAACACTCGTACAGGTTATTTGTTTTGAAACATTTAGTTATTTGCCCACATCACCATGAAAAATAAAGAGACAAGCACAACTATATCTCATGCAAAAAAAGGACTGACTATTCAAACATTTGCCCTTAAATATATCCATATAATCAACTTTTGATTATGCAATATAAGCAGGTTTATGAGAATAAAGAAAGCAAAAGAAAGAAAGAAAAATTACCTGTGGGCAATCTTCTAGACATACACCTATTGTCGCCCCCTCTGGATGGGGGGTGGTGGGGGTTATGGCAGGGGAACCACCCTGGATCTTCTTCATGAAGGGTCTTACAAGATTGCCTCTCCAAGTTTTGGACTTGGGCGAAGAATTGCTCTCTGAAAAATTGAGCATAACTTGAAGATATGTCTTTGATGTGCATGGGTATAATAAATGCTGGAACTGATAACTTTAACCGCATACCTTTTAAAATACTTTCTTATCAATAATAGCTATGATACCTCTTCTATATTGTGTGTGTGTGTGTGTGTGTGTGTGTGTGTGTGTGTGTGTGTGTGTGTGTGTGTGTGTGTGTGTGTGTGTGTGTGTGTGTGTGTGACTCAAAAGAAGAATCGCCGCATCGCTCACCGACGCTGCTGGGCTTTCGTGTCTTTGTCGACGGCGACTGGCCGGTGGGCGAGCGCGTTCGCAGTGACGAGGTCAGTTTCCGCATCGCCTTGTTGCTGGTCTGTGGCGATACATTGTTATTGTTCATGGGGGCTTTGCTGCATGCCTCTCCTTCCTGTCGAGAGAAAAGATATCATCATTACTATGAGACATAAATTTCCATTTAAAGTATGCTTACTGGATGATTTACTAAAGGGTTAAACTAGACCATAATCGATATTTATAAACTTAACATACTACGTCATAATACTTTGCTTTCTAACTGAATATGTACAACGTAGAATGGCACTCCATATGTAGAAGCGAAGACTAAACATAGGTTTATCTATCAAATCATAAATTGCAGTTTCCCAGTTTCGAAGTTGGCTACATTTCATGCACAAATACATTACGAAATATTCTGAGAAAACGGAAAATTACTGACATTCTTAACGTCCTTCAAATAACTCATTATATCAAATCAGTTTAGAACCCTTGGTTTTGGTTAGGGTTCCGTTAGCTCTTTATATGTTGGGTTCGGGAAACTGCGTCGCGGGAAGAGCCGGAGACAACCGCGATATTTTCCCCCAGAGACAGTGCTCCAGGACCCGCCACGGGAGGGACATTACGGCTCATGGCTGGCTGGATTTTGTTGCTGTTGTTGATGTTGGAAGTCTTAACGTCATCAAGGAGAGGAAAGAAGGGGAGACGCAACGCACAGGCGACTCACCTGTATGGCACAGTTGTTCTGGAGTGTAGAGAGCCAAGCCAGCATCTCCGGCGGGGTGTCAGCCTGAAGCAGCAGCTGCGACCCGCCCGGAGTGGCCAGGCGCAACACATTCCGCCGCTTCGTGTAGTCGCTCGCTACTTCCACTTCGGCGCCACGCAGGGAGATCTGCTCCTCGACACCCAACGGTGTCTGCAATGCAAAAACAGAAGCCGTTAGTTACATGTTAAGGATAAGGTAAATCCCGAGGAAGGCAAATACCTACAAAATACTCTTAAAATATGTATATATCTATACAGGATATTATATATATATATATATATATATATATATATATATATATATACACACACACACACACACATGTATGTATGTATGTATGCATGTATGTGTGTATGTATGGATATATATTATATATATATCATGTATACACACACACACACACACACATATATACATCCATATACATATCCTTCACATGGGAGTACATGATGGCCGGGACAACCTGTTGTAAAGCCCGGCTCGTGTTAAGGCGAAATGTTTATGAGAGAGGCGATGACGATGCAATTAGGTGGAAGTGTAATAAATGTTTGGGCTTGGCGGGGAAAGGCGGGGCACTCGCTCTCATTCACTCCCCGCCCGCCTCGACCTCGACTTAGCCTCCACAAAGTACACAGGATGAAAAGTCCGCCTCGCGACATACGGTGCCGAGTAAGGACAGACGAGGAACAAGTAAATAAGAAACGTGAAAGGAAGAAGAAAAAAGTTATGGAGAATGAAAGAAGGGGAAAACGGGAGATTAAGAGAACAGATAAAGGGTAGAGAGAGAGAGGAATCAGAGGAGCGGGAGGAATATAAAAGAAACCTTCCTACTCCTTCGAGAGTCAGCTTTCCTAAGAACGGCAGGCTCACACCTGACACCCCGCTGCTGTAACTCAAC
>BOPN01004835.1:80000-82500 GCA_017312705.2 Penaeus japonicus
GGGATAAGGATTAGTGGCAGCCGCGCTGACACTTCCGCAGCGCCAGGACACCTTGCTGGAGCGGTGCGTGCGGAACACACTTTCTCCTCCGATCACTATCTAATGATGGCACAGACCTTCAGAGGAATTATCTGGGCTCCAACACTTCGTTACTCTGATGGCTTGCAACAGCCTGTCTCCTCGCAGTTATCCTCCCTTTCATCCTGGCGCGTGTTGCAATTAAAGAATGGACGCGAGTTCTTGCGACGCAATCATCAGTAAGACAGACGTTTTAGCAAGAGGGGTGAAGGGAAAGGGGGTAGGATGTGGGGGAATGAGGGAAGGGGGGAAGGGGGTAGGAAGGAGGGAAGGAAGAGTTTGAGGGGGCGAGTATGGCGCTCTAGCTGTGCCTATTGATCTGCGCGGCATTGCTTGGGGGTGGGTTAGGGGGGACGGAATTATCATGACACTGTCTCCACTCACTCGCTCCCGCTTCTTATCGCTGACGTTAACAGCACAGAGGCGAACCTCACTCAATTCTCGGGACCGATCAGCTGGGTTGATAGCAATCCTAGCACTAATCACCCCCGCCCCCCGACGTGTCATGATGGAGAGGGCGAGGGTGGAGGATAGAAGGGAGAGGAGAAGGGGATGGAAGGGAGAGGAGAAGGGGGTGGATGGGAGAGGAGAAGGGGATGGAAGGGAGAGGAGAAGGGGATGGAAGGGAGAGGAGAAGGGGGTGGATGGGAGAGGAGAGGGTGCTGCTGGGGGAAGCGGGGTTGCTCTCCACCTTAACCTATTCACTTCCGTGAGTCCAAGTTTATGTACACGACCTGTGGATGCTGTGGCCACCCGTCTCTTCTTTCATCAAAACCACCCATCCGTTATGTAAGCAGACGTCATCATAGCCACCTTGCATCATCAATAACATGCTGCTGATGCTCTGTGTACACACCAGGGAGAGCAAACTATCTTGCACTGTTTACACGGCGGACTCTTTGCATGGTACACACTCGCGCTCTCCAAGACTTCATCCGCTGACATGATCTAAAACACAATCTTCCCCAAAATATTTCATGTCACACGCTCAACTCATCCGTCACGTTATATTCTATAGCGAGAGTATGCTTTTATCAATGGGAAACTAACCTTAAACGGAGGAGTATTGAAGCATACAGATGTTTACTAGCATATTGGAATCGTTACATAGCCGATGCCATTTAACTTACTCAGTGAGTATTAGTGAGGTTTCCGCTAACTTATTTGTACCTAGAGCCTTTTATCTGCCAGTACATCGACTGATAATATATATAAATTAAACGTTTTGCTCAAAGCAACATATTGAACACACACACACTGAAGATGAAGGCATAAAGTTATTATTATAGTAGACGTTGTGTGTTCCGACGCGTGCCAGACTGTCTCCTTCCTCCCCCTCACTCCCTCCCCTCTCCCCCCCTCTCCCTTCCACACTACTTGACCTTCACCCACTTGCCTCCCCTCCCCCTACCCTTACCCCTCTCCGCTCACTCTTAGGCTGACCCGCTTACAACATTAAAATAAATAAAATGTAAATTCCTGCCGTTGCCGGAAGCAGCTACGGCTTACCGTGGGAAGGTCACCCTGCGATGGGCCGAGAACAACGCGTTACGGCATTTTGCGGCGCCAACGACGGCATATCCGTCATGCGGACTTAATTACGACTGTCGACGTAAGGAGTATGAAACTGGAGATATAAAAAAAAGAAAGAAAAGAGTGAAAAAGAAAAGGATGAAGAATAAAGTAAAAGAAAAAATGAAGAGGGTGAAAAAATGATAAATAATCATAAGAGATAAGAAATAGCAAAAGGAGGGGAGAGGGTTCCCTTCTACCTCACCCAGCTGCATATATGTCTGCAAGAGGCGCCGGTAGAAGGAAAGACGTAGACGGAGTTAGTTAAGAATGGGAGCTGGCTTGTCACCCTCTATGCCACAACATTCCGACGTAGCTGAGAGCACGCCAACTCACGTACTCAAGCTGTTTTAACTCCTGTACGTGCTTTCTTATATTGGCGGAGGCACTATCATTATGCCTATGAAACGGATATACCCTAAAAAATCAACACAGTTTGCTCTATAGTTGTAGATTAACATGCTCTTTCATACCATTTTCTTCGTACAAGTAAGATCTCAGACGAGAATGTTACACTTGGTAATAATAACATTAAAAAAAACATATAATAAAAAATAATAAACATACAATAGTGGTAATAATAATAATAATAATAATAATAATAATAATAATAATAAGACCAGCAAACGATCCACAACATCTCTGCATGATGCTTCAATAAAATTATCACTCATTACCCAACGTCCTGCCTAGATATGTCGTGGAGATTCCACGCTTGCTTCTCGAGAGAAAATGCGCATCGTAATTTACATTTCACTCCGCAATTTTCACAGTTCAAGCATATTCACTGCTGTCGAAAACGTCACCTTTTGCAAGTCACTGAATTAAGCATTTCGGATTTCGTTCTCAT
>BOPN01004835.1:87500-92500 GCA_017312705.2 Penaeus japonicus
CTTCTCTCTCCCACTCTATCGAATAACAGCAAAAATAAGGGGAGATAAAACAGACATGAAGAAACGAACATTAGCCCAAGGATAAATTGAAGAAATGTCACTCGCCGAGGAAGAAGCCACATAAGGAGCGGAAGATAAGGTTTCCAAATCCGACAAATTCCAAAATAGTGACGGGGATCAACCTCGGTTATTGTTGTCATCATCACACAAACGATAAACAATCTCAAAATAATTGCAATAAATAATTGCAGAATGTCCAGCAACCAATTTATGAATTGGCATAGAAATGCCTTAAGAATCGGTCACGGAATAACAAAAACTACACCTCGAATGATTCAATAATACATAATAAAAGCGAAACCCAATAAGACCATAACAAACCCCCCCCCCCCAAAAAAAAAAAAAAAAACACACCCACATCCTATTGAACCAACGGAAAACCACAACACAGAATACAAACGTATATGGTTGGCACGCCACCTCTGAAAACGTCACCGCCAAGTGTCCAGGAGAGCTTTCTTGGGTCGCGACTGTCCCGGCGCCAGAAAAACACACCTTCGCCCGCCCACCCACTGATTTTATGAAAAGCTGTTTCCCCGAGTCTGGTGGGAAGCCTGTGTATTCTCGACCACCTGTTTGCAATCGAGTGTTTACGTTGGCGGAACGAGGAGAGGGATAGGGGGAGGGAGTAGGGGACTGAGGGGCGGGGGGAAGGGAGGAGGGGAAGGGAGGGAAGAGGGGAAGGGAGGGAAGAAGGGAGAAGAGAGAGAGAGAGAGAGAGAGAGATGAGAGAGAGATGAGAGAGAAGAGAAGAGAAGAGAAGAGAAGAGAAGAGAAGAGAAGAGAGAAAGAAGGAGAGAGAGAGAGAAGCCGTGGAGGGATGAGGGGGCGTGTCCTCCCAGTTGGTTTAGGTAATGGGTGTCGCGTTTGCCAGCTGTTCCTCATACTTGTACCCTCTGCCGTTACCTTGACACACCGCGACTACTGCAACACTCGCATCACCCACCATCTACTCACGCCAATGACTCACTCACCACTCACACTATAGACTGCCTCAAGTCTCACGCCATTGACTCACTCACCACTCACGTTATGGACTCACTCACCACTCACACTATAGACTGCCTCAACTCTCACGCCATTGTCTCACTCACCACTCACGTTATGGACGCACTCACCACTCACGCCATAGACACACTAACCAATCTCGCCATTGACTACATCAATAATCACTCACCACTCACAGTAATGAGTCACTTAATAAGTTATCGATTCACTCTACTGATTCGCTCGCCACTCGCAGCATGAATTCGCTGACCGCAACAAATTTTCATTCACATGATTTACAGTCTGATAATTTCTACGTCATCAATAACAAACTCCAACCTGACACATTTTTATACAGCTCCTAAGCACTAGTTGCGAAATACGGTACAAATACTAGTGTCAAAGGGAGTGCGTGTGTGGTACAGCATGTACCACACACGCAGAGAGAGAGAGAGAGAGAGAGAGAGAGAGAGAGAGAGAGAGAGAGAGAGAGAGAGAGAGAGAGAGAGAGAGAGAGAGAGAGAGAGAGAGAAAGAGAGAGAGATAGAAAGAGAGAGGGAGATAAAGAGAGAGAAATAGCAATCTACTGACATGGTAGAAGGGCAGATATAGATACGACCTGGAGTAAGCTGCAGCGTAAGACGAGATAATCGCATGCAAGATAAACAGAGACTCGGCATCAAGGCCCGCCAGCCTCGTAATGACGGAATCCATGAATGACAGGGGAGGGGAGGGGAGGGGAGAGGGAAAGAGGAGGAAGCACAGAAGCAGGCTGTGTGTGAGGCTGCCCAGGGACCTTGGGGAGTGTTGTCCATCACACAGTACACTCCTTGTACCTGAGATTGGGCCTCTCGACTCTGCCCCCTCTGTGCGCTTGACGAAAGGGTAGGGGTACGGATAGGAAATAGGGGGGGAGGGGGCCTAAGTCCCTCCTATCCTTACCTACGTAACCTATCCCCGCCCCTCGGTCACAAAGCCTGGACCTGGACATTCTATCCCTCGGTCAACTTTCGGTTCTTTCAGGATGCGAGGTGACCGCAGGAAAGTGTGAAGTGTGCGGTGCAGTGTATGTGGTGTTGAAACAGGTGAGGGTGCGTGCATGAGTGTGTGTGTGTGGGGGGGGTATGGGGGAAGGGTGTGGGGGGAGGGGAGAGACTCTCAAGATGGGAGTGTAAACAGGGGCGGTTATGATGCGTGTGTGGCGTGGTCTGATCTGAAGTGGGAGTGTGTTTGCGTGTGGGTGGGTAGGTGGGTGAGGGGGGTGAGAGCAGGATGTAGTATACTAATGCGAAAGGGGAGAGGGGGGAGGGGGAGGGAAGAAAAGGCACGTTGATGTGATGAAGGAGAGAACAAAGACAAGAGAGAAGGGCTGACGAGAAGAGTAGAACAGGATGTGTCGCGGAGAGAGAGAGAGAGAGAGAGAGGAGATGGAGGAACGAGGGGAAATTTCGATAAGGGGACGGAAGAAAGAGGAGCGTGACAACCCCAACACTGCCGCTTAGTGAGCGTGTCAGGTTCACGTAACCCGCTTCCCCCCCCCCCCCCCCCCCCCCCCCCCCATCTCCTTGTCGCCTCCCTCCCACACCCGAAACCAGTCTTCCTCACCTCCTCCCGCCTCCTCGCCCTCCCTCCCTCCCTCCCTCCCGCCCCACCCCGCCCCGTCCTAGAGTGACTCACGTAATGACAGAACGGAGGAGACTCTCTCCGAGTGACTCACGCCAGAGCTAGGGAACGCCTCAAGGAAACAATGGCGCGGCGGAAACTATCAAATTGCCACGAACCAGATCACGGTCGCCGCTGCCACCGCCGCCTCGTCAACGTGTTTACTCAGAGGATACTCAGCACGTGACTCACGCTCACCTTTGTCTCGCTTCCTATTAAAGGGGAGGAGAAAGAGGCGCTCTACTCGGGTGGGCGACTCACGCGGAAAAAAACAACAACTCTGGGCTGGACTTTTGACTAAATTATTCAGGAGCATCAACGTCGCGGTAACAGGTAACGGTGTAATTTCGTGTTGCGTGATGGGCGGTCTACCGAACAGGAAGTGGGGGGAATGCCAGTCCGTAGAAGCATCGATTTTTCTTTTGCAACGATGGAAGTCGTCATAGCAGTCGGTAGACATTTTAAGATTAGGTATTGGAAACATAATAGGTAGATTGGACAATACCTATCTCTTGGAGATAATAACATTAATCTCTCTCTCTCTCTCTCTCTCTCTCTCTCTCTCTCTCTCTCTCTCTCTCTTTCTCTCTCTCAGTATGAATACAAACAAACAAACAAACAAACACACACACACATATATATATGTGTGTGTGTGTGTGTGTGTGTGTGTGTGTGTGTGTGTGTGTGTGTGTGTGTGTCTGTGCGCGCGCACGCGGGTGATTGGAATTATAACCAAATACGGTCTGACAAATGACTGACATGTCCGCAGGCAAAACCATCAGTCAGTGACAATAACGTAATTGATTTGGCCAACACCTGAATGGACCCTGTTCGTCAGTGAAATTCAGGGATATAAATTTCGTTAGCAAAAGAACTAACAAAAATCAGAATTATCAGCGACTTAAATTATTTATCATTATTACATGTCACGCCATAAACAATATTTGATAAGAAATAAGTATCAATATTTTCCGACGCTGCAGAGTTCATCATCTCTATACTTACAAACAACTACTTCTCATAATATACACAGAAATATAATGAAACATATAATGAAACGTAGAAATTGCCTCGTACAAAAAAAAAAAAAATTAACGTCTTGAAAAATCCAAAAGGAATTCATCAATGGGTGAGGAATAGCACGTCAATTCTTATCAGTGTTATATAAAACCATACAGAAACAATAGACACTGCACACGAGTGTAAACAAAGAGAGGGAATTGTGTGTAAACTGACCTGAGGGTTTACGTTGTGCCAGCTGGTCATAATCGACGTGGTGGGTGTGGAGAACGTGCAAACTGCCACAGGTTCCCGCCCAGGTGTCAACTTAGGTGGCGGATAACACCTATGTCGCTACACGTGCTTCATGATGAACCTTGTGTCTTTAATCACGTGATATCATTTCCCTGTGTCGCTGCGTTTTACCCTTCTTGTCGGAAAATATAATACACATATAAATCATCAGATTCTAGATTTCTTTCTAAAAAAAAAAAAAAAACACACTTTTCATACGACAGATTGTTAAATCAAACACAGTATGTTAATGCAACGATATGGACTGTTCGCTGAGCCTTTTTTGCGACATTTCACCGTCTCCCTTCCTTCCCTGGCGGCGTCACCAGTACTGCGCCACCAGACCTAACCAAGCACAACACTGACATGTTATCTCTCCATCTATCGTCTCTCGAACCGAGCGGATATCCGGCCCATCATGTGCCTCAGCACGTCATGGTCTCTCTCGGGCCTCGTCACGACCCACGCCGTATGGTAAGCACTGTCTTGTACTCCCTCTCCCGCTCTCCCACACCGTGCACTCCACGCATCCCTTTAATGAATTACAAGATTTTAATAGAGCTGAGGTCTGTTTGTTTACAGGTGTGCTGGAGGTGGTTCCCCTTATGATACCCCCTCCCTCTCCCTTCCCCTCCTCCCCCTGGAGCCTGGCCCGTGTGCTCCTCAATCAATACCGGAGAGGACGTCCACCCACCACCAACACTTGTCCTCCCCTCGCAGCCAACAAGCACGTCACTCGTCACTTAACGTGCATTACCATATTGCACTAGAGGCTTCCTTATCACCACCCAAACATAATCTTGAGCCAGCACTCAAAACCCTTATAAAGAGCCCAGCCACCAGGTCCAATGCTGGTGTCTGCGCGGCACATACGCGCTCGCACGCACTCACAATGGCAAGGGCACTCTCTCCACAGGCTGCAACGAGCAAGGAACGAAGCAGCTCGAGCGGCGTGCAGGACTGCTGGTGCGCGTGCAGAGAGTGAGCGGTTCTCGTCG
>BOPN01004835.1:100000-102500 GCA_017312705.2 Penaeus japonicus
TAGTACATACTCGGGCCTTGAGCATTCGAAGCGCCACAGGACATGAGGGAGCAAAAAATTTAAATGTTTCCCTGAATCGCCTTACACTCCCTGCGGCTGCACTGCTTCGTGAGTGTGAAGGAGCCGCCACTCAACATGTGATTAATAAGGAAAAAAACATACCCCATGACTACACTGCTTCCTTTAAGCTGGATATGACCTTTCGTAGCATGTATACGTTTTTTCTGTTTTATCAGAAATGAAAACGAGTAAAGCCGGCAACGGAAACAGTAACAACCGTGTCCCTAACCGGCGTCCAGGACACACAATTCAGAGCTTTTCGCAATTCACTTCCTGACCCTTTCCAACCATTCGCCGCGGCTGAATATCAAGAGAAAATAATAAAATAATATATACATCACTCAAAATACCACCGCGGAAGACTAAGAATCAAAATGTCGCGCATATCAGCTTATCGTCCGGTCCATATGCTAGACATGGCCGGACGGCAACAAAATGCAAATGAGTACCTAAAAATAGATCACAGTACGCCGAAGGGCAGGTCCTTTTGTGCCCGTCCAGAGGGTCGTCTCCCCCAGTCCCCTGTTCACTTGACAGTTCTCTTCTACTTTTGCTAATATGGGAAGACAATGAGCGAGATTAACATATCAGCTCCATATCTAAGGGAGTCTTCATAAAACTCATCGCATGTTGCTCTGACGCTGAGCATTCTATCTTAGATGGCATTGTTTATTCCTGACATACCGATAGGGCAATTTGGCTCGTATAGTTCTATGAAATTCCCATGCTCACGATTAAAGTGACAACCAAAACATTATAAAGTTTCAACTATCCGCCATTCTTTATGACACTAACTCATTCACTCAATTTTTCTTTCTCTCTCTCACGCATATATTTGAACTATTTTATTTAAATCTAATTCCATCTCTACGATCCAGCACTTCCCATCAGCTACATCAAACTAAAGAAGGGTTTTGGAGAGCCTCATGGTTCCCGCGGAATACTAGCACTGATGTACGGAAGAGAGGAGAAATAGGAGAGGAAGAGGAGAAAGAGAAAAATAGAGAGCAAAAAGGAGTAGGGGGGAGGGGGAGGGGGTGAGAGGAGGAGGAGGAGGAGGAGGAGGAGGAGGAGGAGGAGGAGCTAGAGTAGAAAGATGATGAGAAGGAAGAGGAGGATGAGGAGGGGGAGAAGGTGAAAAAAAGAAGAAAAAGTGGCGTTGAAAAAAGGGAAAAAAAGGATGAGGAGGCGAAAAAGAGACCGTAAAGACAAGGTGTATGGCAGAAGAGGAGAGGAGTGATGGAACACAAACCATAGATCCTAAGGAAGTGCTCTCTATTTACCGCAACGGATGTTATTCGACATGTGATAAGGTTGGTTTATCAACAATGCTACTATCTGTTGAGGATCAAATGCAAACTATCAATACGAACTGCTCGGGCCCATTACCATCATCTAGCACCTGTTCCGAGCGTTGCATCCCTAAACAGGAAATGCCAATTAGTAACGTCTTTTTAACCATCTTTTGACTTCCGGCTTCTACTGTTTCTTATCACGTGTTTCTGAGAATTCCAATCCGTCATTCGGTCAGTGTACAGATGGCCTCGTCTCAGCCCTGTAAGCGTCCCTTGCAAGTTGCCTCGCTTGCGGACACGGAACAGAAGAATGACTTAAAACTGGTGGCTCTATCACACTTTATATATAATTGGAAGGCTTACGTCATTTCGGCTTTAGAAACAATAATGATGATAATAAAGACATATTGCTATCTATAGAAACGACCGTACCTACTGCACTTCAGAAAAGAAATCTGGACCGCACCCATCACAAGATAACTATCATTTTATTACCAATGGTTTAGAATAAAACAATGAAGAAACGTTATCAGGCAGAAAAAAAACTTTAACACGCATCTTTAAAAACTGACTAACAACAAATCAGCATCATAACAGAACACACTACATCTGATATTCTATCAAATATAATGGTGACACTTACCTTGCCGTCGACCATTGTGAGCTTGACATGCAGCGATCCTTGTCTGAGGATGGCGGACTGGAGGGAGGCAGGGGAGGGCAGATCTCCCACGCAGAGGGGTCCTCCTGGGGTCACGGGGGTGCCTACTCTCGACACCACGCCCCCGTCTGCCGCCACACCCTCGAGACCCTCGCCCCGAGAACCACTGGAACAAAGGAAAACAAAACATGGTCACTTCAATGTACATATTCGTTGCCATGACGTAATTACGACCAACACACCGAGGCACATAACCCGTTCTTCACTTCCTCCGCACCGTAGATTTTTTTTTGTCACGCTGTAACAAATGTAACACCCTACAACAACTGGTTTCTCGCCGCACCTGCTCTCACCCTCCCGTGACAACCGCAGTGCGCGAGAGGTCACTGACTCTCAGGTATCGTGCATAACGAGCAACTGTATAAAAGCCCCCTAGGCGCCACCCGTGATTCATGGTGCTTTTAATGGCCGCTTTCGAACGTTA
>BOPN01004835.1:107500-112876 GCA_017312705.2 Penaeus japonicus
AATAATAAGTAACAGTAAACTAAGCAATACCATTAGTTCCATCAAGAACCTACGCACAGAAGCAAGAATCTAGGGTAACAGCAAACAACTACAGAAAATTCAGCCGCGCTGATGTCTGTAACATTGCTCATTAGATATCCGCGGAGTGACCCCTCCAGCATGCACCTGTGCAAGGTAGCTACGGGTAGACAGCAAGTTATGAGATCTCGTGTTCTGAATCGAAATTATGTTGCTCGTGCAAGAGTGGCTTAACCCGGCTTGCCTATCGACCTTGTTAGACTTCTGAATCAATACATATGTAAGTGTACATACATACCGTACATACAAAATACATAAGTGCATGTGTACTTACACGAACACATACTACTAATTCCAAATATAGAGTATAATTCCAATTCCTTCGATATTTCATCCATACTAAGAGCACTTTTGATTGGCAAGCAAAACTACCAAACAAGAAAAGAAATAAACAAAGGGATTTCGGGGATACTTACGACTTGTCGTCGGTGTCGGAGTCGAGTTCGGAGTCGGAGTACATGCGGTCCCCGGAGGTGGCCTTCAGGTACGACACCCGCCGCACCAGCCGCTCGCCCTCATCTTCTGTAACAAAGGACAGTGTCAAATATCTTTTACATTCTTGATTTCTTATACTTATATGGTTTAAAAGATTGAAAAACAAAGTTAGAAATTTGCGGCAAAAATAATACTCTGTGCCTGACAACAAAGGCAGGTGAAAATGAGAGTGAGAAGAACGGCGACATCAAAGGCCTCATCAGCTAGGCAGAATGGAAAGCAAGGCTGACAGTGCAACGCACAAAGAAACATCAAGAGACAGGCGACTGCACGTAGCTACTCCGAGTCATGGCTTGAAATAAAAAAGACAGGTGGAAAAAAATCCATGCTACGAAATCCGATGATCCACCTCGCTTATCAAATGGGTTTAATTTTGACAGGTACACGCCTCAACGCTAAATTCAAAACTGTGACGGACGTTTCGAACGTTCGGGTGTGGACACCGAACTACAGCGCAGCATCAGGTGTAAGCGATGGTTGAGGCGTGGCAGTCGTTGCGTGGAGGCGGTGGTCGGGGTGGAAGGGATGGAGGCGGTGGAAGCACGATCGCATAATCGCCACAATGGCAGGTGGAGGGAAGGCGGCACCGGCAGGGGGTACTGGTGGAAGAGATTCTCTTGTGATAGCCAGTTCGCCTAGAGGCCGTTTCGTGCCTTGCCTATTTTTTTTTCCTGTTTAACAAATCACAGGCGATCGCCGTGTACGCAGTTACAAAACCGCAATATTCATGAACTCACATAGGAACAGTTACGGTCTGTTAACGCACTACCATGATAACATTGTAAGTCAGAGCGGGTGTCTTTCTCGGTCTCTTTTCTCTTTTCGAAGTAGAGCAACCCACGTCAGGAAAAAATAGTATCCATCACTTGTCTTCGCGATACGACTACCAACCTTGCTTCCTCTGGCGAGGTTTGAAAAAAAGAGATATCTAAAAAAAAAAAAAGGCAAATAAGGCAATTCCCTCCCGCAGAGTTGACCCAAAACTCGTTCGCAACTTCACCATGAAATGCAATCCTTTCCTAAACGGTCTTTAACTGTCAAATGTCAACCACTAAATGCAACCTTTACACACTGGCCACCATTTGCTAATGCAAATTGTACAATCTACAATCTAGTGAGTCAGCAAGCACACCTGCTTGGGGTGAAGTAGACAGGTGACTCATGGTATAAAAAAAAGGAGGCAAAAATATTCTTCAACACTGAAACCGGTTACAGTTACTAGCTTTTTTGTTTGTTTGTCGGCCTGCATTTAATCTAATACTGCTGTAGGTCTTTCCGAACTACTCAGCCTCCCTCTCCCGGCTCATTTTCTCTCATTTCTTTCCGGACTGCTTCCTTCTCTCTCCTTTTACTTTTATCGTCTGTTCGACAACTGGATATACTAACCTAACCCTCCCCCCCCCCCGAAAAAAAGGAGAAAAAGTTCTGAATCGCTAAGGCTTTCGGATATATTTTGACTGATATAGTTTCTTGGTGCAAATGGAATTTGAATGTTAAAAACAACCACTGTTTTTTACACACGATGGCTTTTTCAAACCCAGAAATAAAAATGAAACAATATATATATATATATATATATATATATATATATATATATATATATATATATATATATATATATATACACACACACATACACAAGCAAAGTGTGAGCGCATATTTGCACGTATATGTACCAACCCTCGGGACAAGATTACACAGCATTATCAAACAGGAAACCAACCTCAAAATAGATTCTCAACACTTGGAAAAAAGAATGTAGAAAAATAAGAAACGCAACGTCTGCCATAACGTTTAATAATAGACAGCTGTAATCCGCGGTCGGGTTCACTCCTCACGTGACACACGCAACACTATGGAGTTACTAGGATGCGTCTCATCCCGAATACGCGCGTTGACTTGGCGTTCATGACATCCGAAGAATAGGAGCGAATCACAAAGGGCGTGAGATTCAAACCGAGTACTGCCATTGATTGCAAACAGGGAACAAGTAATGCTGGCAGTTATCCGAGATGGCAGGGGAGGTTGAAAGAACAAAAGCACACGAAATATACTTAAACATCTTTGAGTACTATTTCTATACTGCTGGTGATAACAGACATCCAATAGCATTTACTTATTTATCAAGATTTTACTAATAAATCTGTAATAATTAATAGTACTTATACACTTACATATGTGCGTACATAGGTGTATGTGTGCGCGTGATTGATGTGCATTATGTATACACAATAAAAAAAAAATTCTGTCTGAATAATGAGTTGACAAGTTGGTGTAAGGAGGCAGAGAAATAGACGAGATAATTTTGAATTCTTTAGCAATGAAAATATAAGACCTAGAACGGAGAAATACATAACATGGGGCCGCGCGGTGTTGGGAGCGAAGGGGTCCGGGGCGAACCCAACAACAAAGGGTTCCCTGCCAGCCCTCGTGCGCCAATTTATCTCTCTTTCTAAATGCCTATTATCATTACCATAACAAAATCTTTACGCTTTCGAAGAGACACCAAGCGAGAACAAAGGAAAGAAACACAACGATGACCGGAAAAGGCAACAAACTGAACAAGTTGTTTGAGTAAAAATATTGCATCAACGTGGTAAACACACGTCAATCCCCTTGCCGTGTTGACTTTGGCCTCAGCGTTATAAATCAAACGCAAGACGGCCACCCAGTGCAATGCTTAAACACAAAGTCTTCGAGTGATAATAAATTATTTATGTACCTACGCTTTATAACATCCAATACACCTTAACATGTAAATAACCAGAGATTTCAGACAATCATTTAACCAAGGAAGCATCACAAAAACCCAAGTAAATAACACCAAAAAAACAACAACAAAAAAACACGGCAATTGCAAATGACCCAGCAAGTTTTGCGGGTATTATTACCGTGTCCATGACGGTATATCCCCCCCCTAAATTTATACCCCTTCCTCCCTCCCCAACACCCCTACATTTACTCTCTATCACGTTCCTTCGCTGCTGCTGCTGGAGTCTTACAAGGACGCTTTTTGCCAGCCCTCTCGTGATAATAACACGCAATTCATATTCGCGCGTTGGCTTTTTGTTTTGCGCCATTAGAGGGGCTAGCGAGAAGTGTTTGGCAGGTTGGCAAGTTGGCAGGTACTCCCTGTCAAGCGTGGCGGAACACTCGCGCCTCGCTCCTCCCAGGCCCAACCCTCCGCTTGACGTGTTACTTACGTATGCACTCCTTTCTTTAGCCATATAATCTGCGCCCATAAAGAAAACTAATGAACATACCAAGGAATGTCTCATTAACACGAGCGTGTTCGACGTTCTGCGCGAAGCGAAAAAATCCCACTATACATCACGAAACTTTCATAAACACCCAAAATGACAAATTCTCCAAAACACATAACACGCCCGAAAAAAAAACAGTATACATGTGACTAACGCTAGCATAAATGTTTTCAGGTCGTCCATAGGCTCGAGGCGCAGGATGTTTGCGTCACACCGGAAAAGGTCACATCCATGCAATGAAACAATAAAAATAAATGTGTTGAAAGAACAGTCATTCTATGCAATATCCAATAATCATCGTATTAAGAGAATGCCATTTTATTTAGTTTAGTTCTCTCGTCCCGTGTATCCAACCATTTTATCATAGGTTGATTTCTTCAGTTTCATCTCTTTTGTTTTTACGCTTCTCTAATGTCCACTTTCTTCTGATCCCATTCAACTCATATTCAATCGAATCATCACCAACACATGTAACACCACACTCCAAACTCCCTCTAAAGCAAGGCTTGATGACCGCGGCCACCGAAGAGCCAACGCGGTATTCTGTATCTCAAGGTAGTGGTGTTTTTTCCCCTCCTTCAGTAACACGGCCGGTGACAGACAAGGACATATCAGCTGTCACAGAGCACACACACACACAATAGAAGGTGCAGCATTACAAGGGGATTCCTTCAAGATTATAACCTTGATAAAAATATCATATACATAAATACGAGTATTCACTGTATACACACATACAAACATACTGTGTGTGTAAGTGAACATAAATACATACATACATACACACACACACACACACACACACACACACACACACACACACACATACGTGCAAACACAAACACACACACGTGCAAACACAAACACACACAGATATATATATATATATATATATATATATATATATATATATATATTTATATATACATATACATATACATATACATATACATACACATACACATACACATACACATACACATACACACACACACACATATATATATATATATATATATATATATATATATATATATATATATATATATATATATATGTATGTATGTATGTATGTGTGTGTGTGTGTGTGTAAATGTGTGCATATGTGTATGTATGTGTATGCAAGTGTGTGTGTGTGCAATATAAATATAAATATAAATATAAATATATCCATAAATAAAAATAAATAAATAATCAAATATATATATTATAAAAAAGAAAAGTCTGTATATATATATATATATATATATATATATATATATATATACACACATATAAATATATACATATACACATATACGCACGTATATACACACACTCACACATATAAATATAAACAAATATAAATATAAATAAATAAATACACAGAATAGAAGAAGGGAAGGAGGAAAAGAGGGAGAGAGAGAAGAATAGAGAGAGGGGGGGAGGGAGAGAGAGGGGGGGGGGGAGAGAGAGAGAGAGAGAGAGAGAGAGAGAGAGAGAGAGAGAGAGAGAGAGAGAGAGAGAGAGAGAGAGAGAGAGAGAGAGAGAGAGAGAGAGA
>BOPN01004836.1:0-15000 GCA_017312705.2 Penaeus japonicus
TATGTTATATATATTATATATATTATATATATTATATATTTATATATATATTTATATATTAAATATATATTATATATATATTATATATTTATTTATATATTTATTTATATATATTTATATATTAAATATATATTATATATATTATATATTTATATATATATTTATATATTAAATATATATTATATATATATATTATATATGTATTATATATATATTATGTATATATGGCACGTATGTCTCAACTCAATAAAACACAAAAAATAAAACACAAAAATGGCTCTAGTTTTACAATGAATGACTGAAAGAGAGTGGGAAGATTGAAATTGTTGCTTCAAGCTGCCTCTCTCTAAAATAAAACCTATCCTGGAGACTGGGCAAGCGAATCTATCCCCGTCTGCAATGGGTTAAGGCCTACTGTAAACATTCTAATACAGTGGTGTTTTTGCTGGATTATTGGCATGCATGTTTGTGGCTGTGGCTAGTTTGTAAGAGTTGAACTACTTCACCACTGATGTCTCACTGTTCTTCATGCTGTTGTCATGTGTATGAAGCATATAGTGCATCAATGCTTTTTCTTTTTTTACCTTCTGTTGATAAATCCAGTAAAACGGATGCAAAAAAACTCATTACGATGAAAGAATGATGAGTCACTGCTGTTGTTCATAGGATTGGGATATATATTTTTGTTCCTAACACCAGCCAAAGAATAGTTTGTATGATAAAGATTGAAATCAGCATAGATTGTTGGATAATTTTAAGCAAGAGATAACAGTTTGAGAAATAAGTGTAATTTCTTCTTTCTCTCTGTCAACAAGTATTCAGTATAAGTTTAATATGAATAACTTTTCACTTAATATTTTTTCCTTGCTCAAACCAATACATTGGCCTCATTATCAGAGATAAAACAAATTTACTGTTGAAAATAAGAAATTGGTACACCCTGAAATTTGAAATTTCTTCAAATTTATTGCTTGAAATACAAGCCCTAAACACTTGGAACGATGTTACCCAAGATATTACAGACCACTCTCACCAGTATGTTAAGTAAACCCTCTAAAGAAATGGAAATTTTATTAAACAAAGCTTTCTTTTTCCTTACATAAATAAAGTATTTACATAATTTAAAAAATATAACAGTGCATGAGAAAATTCTGACACTCATTTGTATTCCTTCTGAAGTTCCTCCCTAGCCTTGCCCAGTGTCTTGGGCATCTTCTTGGAGGTGGTGTCATGTACTTCTGTGTCTTTATAATAGTGTGGGGCAACCTCCAATAACCATTTGCCGTCAATGGTTACCACATTACGCATGTACTCCTTGGTGGTCATAACAAGCTCGTGGTAGACAACCCAGCGTGGCAGGTCCTCTACCAAGCATGACTGTGGGTGCATCATGACTGTCTGGCTCTTCTTTGCTGTTTTGTACATGCCACCCTTACTGAAGCGTGCCACGTGGTAGAAGTAGCCAGCTGTGATGGCCTTACGGATGGCCATCGAGTCACCTGGGTTGGATGTGAGCTGCACTTCCACACGTTCCATTAGCCCCACCAACTGGTCACGGATGTCTCTAGCACGCTTCATGGACCTGTGTTGCAGGAAAACCTCATAGCACCACTGCGATGAGTAGTCAGTCCCCTCCCACTCATTGTACACGTTCATTAGTGTCAGGTGATCACCATCAGGGTGGAAGAAGTTCTTGCGGGCTGTGTCAGCATGTATAGCTTTGTCCTTGGGACGGTAGAAGATTGCACCATTGACAGACAACATTGCTGCTACTGTCAGGATCTCCTCCACCACCTTGTACTGATCAGCAGCCAAAATCATGCGTGACATCATGGGGTCGACTGGGATTTCAGCCATCTTGCGGCCTGTAGACGTGAGCTCACCTTTGTGGTTGAGTGCCTTAAGGGCGTACAGCTGCTCTAGGGCAAGGATGAGTGTCTCAGCTGGTGGAGGGTCCAGGTAGTCAAAGTTGATGAGGTCATGGATGCCAAGTGATTTAAGCTGTAAAACCACATTTCCCAGGTTCACACGCTGGATCTCGGGGATTGTGTTCTCGTCCATTTCATTCTCAAATGCCCACTGTGTGTATAGCCGGAAGCACTTGCCAGGCCCAACCCTGCCAGCTCTCCCTGCACGCTGGTTGGCAGATGCCCGCGACACTGGCACAACCACCAGGGACTCCATGCCGCTCCGTGCGTTGAAGTAGTTCTGCTTGGCATAGCCTGGATCAATTACATATGTGATACCATCAATGGTTAGGGATGTTTCTGCAATATTTGTTGCAAGGATCACTTTCCTGGCTCCTGGAGGTGTTGGTTCAAAAATCTTAGCCTGCATGTCTGAGGGAAGGTTGGCATAGATAGGCAAGATGACCAGTTCTCTAATTTTGTTCCCAAGTGCCTTGACTCTCTCTGTTAAGATTTCCTGGCAGGCCTCAATTTCCTCCTGACCTGTGAGAAAGACCAAGACATCCCCCAAGTGCTGAGTGATGTGAATCTGCAGCACTGTGACTGCTGCAGCATCAATATAATTGGCCTCAGGACTCTTGGTGTAGTAGATGTGGACAGGATATCGCCGCCCTGGGATCCTGAAGATGGGTGCCTCATCAAAGAAGTCTGAGAACTTGGCAGAATCAAGTGTGGCACTTGAAATGAGCAGCTTGAGATCAGAGCGGAAGCGTGTAATATCCTTGAGGAGGCCAAAGAGGATATCAGTGTGGAGCGTCCTTTCGTGGGCCTCATCAATGATCATGACGCTATATCCCTCAAGGCTGGGGTCCATCAGGAATTCCCGCAGCAACATGCCATCTGTCATGTACTTGATTCTGGTCCGATCGCTTGTACAGTCTTCAAACCGGATGCTGTAGCCCACTTCATTGCCAAGCTTTTTGCCCATCTCCTCTGAGACACGAGCAGCCACGCTCATGGCTGCCACTCGCCTAGGCTGTGTGCAGCCAATTTTCTTGCCATCACTGCAGTATCCTGCATCATGCAAGTACTGTGGCAGCTGCGTGGACTTTCCAGAGCCTGTCTCGCCCTCAATGATGAGGACTTGGTGTTCTGCTATGGCATCCAGCAGAGCCTCTCTGAATGGATACACAGGCAAACTCCGCCTCACTTCTGCTATTGTCATTTTCTTTTTCTGGTGTTCAGATAACTTTGGGGCCTCCTCTTCCTCCTCCTCCTCTTCTGAGGAAGAGCTGGTTTCAGACTCTTCTTCTTTCCTCTTCTTTTTCTTCTTTTTCTTTTTACGAGTGCCTTCAAGTGGAAGTGACTTTATGAACTCGATCTCATCCTCCAGGACAAGGTTGTACTGCTTTTCACGGGCATGGTACTTCTCAGCCTTGTCCCTGGCACCAAAGGAAAGGGCAGTACCTCGCATCTGGTCCTCCTCCCATTTCTTCTGCTCGTAGCCTGGCCTCTTCTCCTTGTCATCAATTTCTATGTACTTGTCATCCACAGTGCCACCTTCCTCGGGCATCACATACCTCTGGACCTTTTCAGCATCTTTAACCTTGTCATAGTCCTTGGCCAGCTTAAGTACTGTCTTCTTGTAGTCCCTCTCCTTCCTCTCTCTTTCTGTTAGCACTTCCTCATCAAACAAGTACTCATCATCTTGGATATCAGCCTCCAGCTCCTTTAGCTTGTCATCCTTACGCTTGACCAGATACTTGCGGCGGGACTCCACTCGCAAATGCGGCAAGATCTTCACCCTGTCTTCCTTTTCCAGCTGCAGGCGCTTAGCAGCCTCCTCAAAGGCCTTCTCCTCACCCTTGTTCGCTACATTGCGAGTCCTCTCATCGTCTCTTTTCCGCAGCCGCTCAGCATACTCATCCCTCTCCCGCAAATCACGCTTGCGACGCTTCTCCTCGTCATTATCATCATCGCTAGAGGAGCCCCCACCACGCTTCTTCTTGATCAACTTGGGACCCTCGCCCTCTGAGTCAGAGCTGTCTGCTACTGCCACTGCTGGTGCTGCCTGACGCTTGCTGCCTTTGCTGCTCGACTGTGCACTGCCACCTGTATAGACAAGAGGGTTAGGGGAAAACAGCTCTTGTGGGTGATAAAGGAGAATTGTCTAGTGTTGTATGTTGTACTCTATAAATTTACTGTGTGATTCCAAAGATAAATATTCATGGCATGATTTTATATTCAATTCAAGAGAGTGAGAGGGAGTGGGAGAGTGAGTAGGAGAGTGAGAGGGAGTGAGAGACTGAGTAGGAGAGTGAGAGAGAGAGAAAGAAAAAGAGAAAGAGAAAGAGAGAGTACAAGAAAGAACAAATCAGCCTTTCCACCAACCTCTAACTCTGTCCCAAAGCTCACTGATGAACTTCTCTACTGCCCTGTCAACAGTGATCTCGTCCTGCAGCTCGGCTAACACGTGTGTCACGCTGGGCAGCCGCTCCGTCAAGCGGATGAGGTACTCTGCCACAGCTGCATCGCTCATGCCCAGCACATCGTGCAAGCGCATGCTCACCCACCGTTTCACTGCGTCTCCCATAGTGACTGCCTGGGGGGGAAAGAGGGGGAGATAGAGTATGTGTGACAGAATGGTTGATCACAAAGGTGAAAGGAAACACAACTTCTGTAATATCATTTGTAATGGGGACTTGCAGAGGTGATTGGAGTGTGTCAAAATAGATGAAAATAAGACATTTCTATTATATAATTACAATAATCTATGTAAGAATTATTAGAAAAAGTTCTGTTCTGTTCTGTAATCAACTCTATATGTAACAGCACATCCTTAAGAGATATATTATGAAATCTGGTATCATAAATTCTGACTATTATAGAATCTTGTACAATTATCTAAATGCATCTTCAACATCAGAATGGCCCTTCAAAAGGAATAAAGAAGAGTGGCAATAGGTGATTATTTTTTCATTAAAAGTTATGACAAATTGTATATGATAATGATAATAATAATAATAATAATGATGATGATAATAATAATGAAAATAATAACAATAACAATTATTATAAAAATAAGAATGCTAATTATAAAAAAAAAATATAGCAATTAGAATATAGATAATAATATTGAACTTTGATAATAACAATGATAATAATGATAATAATATCTTATGAAGGATAAAAATGATGAAGTTGATAATGAAAATAATAATAATAGCCTACATTTTATAATGTGACAGATTTTTATAATTACAATTCAATTTATATTCCTATACAAATCGCACTCAAGAGAACAATAACAACAATAAAAACAATGTCTTTTTGGTATCCTTCTTTTGAGAAACAGCTGACAAAATGAATGCTGATACAGGCATTTACATATCATTTTCTTTTTGGATTTACAGTTATAATTAGTATCATAATTTTTATTATCATTATCATAAGTAACCCATTGTGGGCGGGGGATAGATTCGCTTGCCCAGTCTCCAGGATGGGTTTAATTTCAGAGCAAGGCAACTTCACACAACATACTTTGACTTTTCACACTATTTCAGTCACTCATTGTAAAACTTGTTTTTTTTGTTATATTTTTTATGTGTTTTATTGTGTTTAGAGACTTAAATGTGCCATATGACAAGATCCATCAATGCTGTAATTGACTAAACTTGTAGTATAGGATCCATATTAGCTCATTCTTTTCTTTATACTCAGTTTGATAAAAGTATTGCTATTTAATGGGAGGACAAAAAACAACTTTGTTTTTATATTTATGTACTATAATGAACGAATACGAAACGTATAATCATCTACAATGAAGAGAACATGAAGATGTAGGGAAGAGGAAGGAAACCTGTGCTTATGACTGTGAGTGCCACAGTAGAAAGAATCCATATTGGCACAGAAACACATTTTAGACACTGGGCTTGATTTGAGTCAACTTCCTCTTCTCGTTCTGCCTGCACATCCTCCATCAGCAGTACTTTAGAGTAAGATGTTGGTAACTTGCTGTGTGCCACCGCTCTATAAAGATAGTGGTTGCTAGAGACTGTGGATGGGTGCCATTCAAGGCTCTCTATCCTGCTGGTGCTAGAGGAAATGGTACCATCTAGGTTTTGGATGTTATGTTTGCTCAATAATATGGTAATTATAATAATTATGATTGCTGTTGTCATTGTCACTCACTCAATAATATAGTACAGTGATCCAAAATCCCTGAACGTTATGTATGTCATGAGACCTGTCGTCAGGCCAAAGCTCCTGTGCCATTATGTCATGACACCCATCTACAATGGGTGAAAGTGATCCACAAATGGGCACTGAGAATTGAGGCAATATCAAAAATTGATATAGACCCAAGTAGAGTTCTCTGAAAAAAACACACACCTATACAGAAACCACAGGATGATACCTAAAAATCTATAAAAAAGAAGCAAAGTCCACACCTTAAACATATTGGGAATAAAGGTGCTGGAGGACTGGTTATTAGAACAAAGAATTGTTTGAGATGCACATTTATAAAGTTGCATACTTATAGTGAGTAGGATGAAAAGGCTGAAACTCAACTGTCAATACACAATAAGGTGCCTGGTCCATATGACTGACAGTCTTAAAAAACAAGGTCAATACACCAACAATTCAGTGATGGAGATTTGTGATAAGGGTAAGTCATAGAAATTTCATTAAATTAAAAGAATGGTTCATAACCTTCAGATGAAATGGAACAGCTGAAATCCATACTTTTCCATACTCAAAATGGTAAAAAATAAAGGAGCAGAAAATATTGAAATTATTCTGGTGTTCAAAAATTGATCTACATTTCAAAGTCAGACCAACTTACTAATATATTACAGAAGTGGTCTTTCTGATGGGAGCTTAGCAGTTTTTGAAACTTTACAGATGTTACGATTTGTTTCAAGTGGATTGAGTTTCCAAATCTGGTCTTCATTCAAATGACTGGTCAAAAAGGGGATATTTTCTGAGATCCGTGATGGGATAAAATAAAGAAGTATCATCAGCACTGGTATCCCACATAAACTATAAAAAAGGGGCCCAAGTTAATAAAACACCATAAAATGGGGCAACACAAAATATTTCTGAGTAAAATTTACTAGGGTAAAGTTATGAGAATATGACTCAATAATATGGAAAAACATAAATGAGGCCACATCTTAAGATGCTCTGCCTGAGCTGTGCATCTAAAGATGTGTTTTCTATTATTTTTCAGACTTATTGCATGATTTATCAATCTATGTATGATATATTATTAACCCATTCACGCCGGGGTGATTCCGGCTCTGAATGGTCGTAATGCCGGGGTTTTCAAACGCATAAGCCTAATGCCTTGAGATTTTCGGCTGCACAAGCCGTGAGCCTGGGTTGCCCGCTCGCTCATCCTGAGCACCAGCCTTGCCCAGATATCTTATCACCGGCGTCTGACGCAAAAACCACAAAACGTGTCAGCACGTCATCCGACGCGAATGGGTTTAGTGATATTAATCAGGATTTAATACCATGCATTAGTTACCAAAAAAGTGCACACAGCATGTATCAAAGACAAACTTATTGCTAAGTTGTTGAATTTAAGATATGGTAGAATTATTTCTTGGCCAAGTAATGTCTTGTACATATTTTGGCCTGATAATGTTCGGTTACCTAAGCAAGTGATTATGGTACTAGTACCAGTTTGATAACTTTTACCTAGTAACTCTTTAGCTCTACTCACTGCAAAGCCAAAGTATAAGATATCTAAACCAGATGCAGAATTCAGTTTTCAGTAATCATAACCATTGATTTTTTTTCATATTAACCCTCTGATAGTGGGGACATACACCATCCAAAATACTTTTGTTTTTATTATCATTTGTACATATAAACGATTCCACAAGAGCTCTCTCACCTGGGAGTCAATTAGTAAGCCTACCTGACCTAACCTGGATTTTTTTTCTTTCTTTTTCTATTGTTTTTGTTCCCCATGTTATTATTGCTATCATCATCATTATAATATTTACCCATTTATGATGATATTAATTTGGCTGCGTCTGATCATCTCACTGGAGTATTTCAGAGTGTGGCCGAGTGCCCTGGGCTATTTTTAAGCTGAAGCACTGACTAGCTGCTGCATGCGCAATCGTCAGGGATATAAGCCAGACAAAGCCATGGTGAGACATTCACATACATATGGACTCCTCTTGTTGTTTAGGAATGGGCAAGACTATTCTCATTTTGTTGTATTTTGAAACAGCTTTTGTGGAAGGGGTTGTGGTTTAGTTTTAGTATAGAAAAGTTTAAGCATGATCTGTGATTATTTTCATCACAAAAGTACCTCACTGCAACATAATATATTGCATAGTATTGTGCTGTCACTCTACTGATAGAGAATACTTTTTTCTGTATTGTGTGCAATTTTTTCCTCTCAATTTTTGAAAAACCTTCTAAGAACTGCAGTAAGCCTACCATTACCATATTCAGCAGTAATTAGATGTATATACATATTTGGCAAAATCATTAGATGTCTAAAACTACCCAAATTCATAGGTAACTCCAGATATTTATATATCTCAAATTGTAATCTGATTACAACTACAAACTTATTTTTTCTTTACCTAGGTTCAAATAACACCTACCCTGACTGTAAATGACATCATCACAATTAAAATTTACTTCAACCCATAATTACAGGTTCTTAGTCACTTGCTATTAACTCATAAATTGATAATTAAGGAAATTATAAGTATGATAGATAACAAAGCCCATAAAATAATGAGAAAAAGTCCCGTTTTTAGAGCCACAACGGGAATCTTGTAAATGAAACGTATCTGAAAAATATTAGATTAAGTCAACAGCATTTAATCTTCAGTTTGGTGATCTGATTCCGTCATTAATATATGAAATGACGCTATTCTCCTACAGCAGATGCTCTTGACTTCTTTATCATTATAAACTGTCTGAAAATGACTTAGAACTCACCTGAAAATCGTCAAATAAAAATGTTCATTGAATCCTCATGCGGCGTCAACAAATAAACGTATTGTTGTTGTCGCTTTGTCGCCTTCCCTCCGAAAGGCTTGTTGGGGCCCGGTTTCCCTTGTAAAAGGACCGAGGGGAACTTGAATATGAAAAATGCTCATTCTTCCATACTTCTATTTTATTTTAACTAATCTATAATTGATTACTGTGCATAAGATTGTTATCTTGGAGTTATATCATCAAAGTTCCTTTAAACTCCAATGTTTTATATTGTAAATGATAACTTTTAATTTAGCGCAAGAACTTTCAACTGCCTTTGTTAACTGTTCAAGGTTGATAAGAAATTACAAATACGTAGAGGAAACTATAAGCTTTTATAAGTCGACAAAGGGGAAAGATTAAACTAATTTTACCATAACAGCGAAATACCCTGATAAATAGTGTATTAGCATATTTGTTACGTACTGTGATATGTAAGCATCTATTTCTCTAACTCTCTAGGAAAATCTGTACAAGAACAAGCGAGTTCGATTTGACATGTGCAACTGAGCACGTTCATGTGCAACTTGTTCGCCTCGCTGATCATGCAAGGCTAAAGTCGCAGCTTTAACATGCTTTAAAAACATTGTGCTGCATTTTCGAGCTTGCAATTTCCTGCACGACGACAGAGTATCCGTGTAGGAAGTGAGATAAACTTTGCTACCACTTAGTGTGCATATTCCTTTGGATAATTTTCATCTGCGTCTCTTCCTCTCTCTTTTCCTAAAAGGGAGAGAGAAAGGGAGAGAGAGCTTGTCTCTCATAGGAGCGATGAGACATTGACCTTCCCTCGTGCGAGTTAGACAAGAACTTAGATTTAGAATTAGATAGCTATTAGAGCAGAGGAGCTCGTTTCAAAGGGCTGCTGCGAGTTAGTGCAAGTCCCTGTTGGAGATTGGCTGAGCGGGAAGTTGGAAGGCGCCCTGGGGCTCCTTTTCAGCCTCCGAGGCCCTCGCGCTCGCCTCCGAGGCGCGTTTCCTCCTTTCGCGGAAATAAATCGCCATCAAAGTACTTCTCTTTATTCATCTCCGGAAGAAGTTAGTCATAGTGAAGGGTAAATAACGCAAGATAAAGGCCGATACCGTGTGTGGGGGCGCGCGTTGTGGGATCGGATCGGCCACCAAGGGGATCCGGTTGGCTCTGAGAGAGATCGGATTCTCTTCTTCGAGCGGCGACGTTCACGTGTTCGCTCCGCCGCGCCTTTCCGGGCTTCCTTCTCCGCTCGGTTCGTGCGCCTATAGTCGCTGGGAGTGAGTTTGGCGAGGCAGGCGAGTGAAAGCACCATGCACATTTATGGTTCCGGGCGGCCCGAGCACCTCTCGAACGTCCCAGCGGAGCGAGAATCGTCGCGAGTGCAGTGCTAGTGGCGGTGAGCGAGTGCGAGTGGCGAGGCGAGCGCGAGGGAGGCGCTGACGGCGGCGGCGGCGGCGGCGAGCGAGGGAGCGAGGCGGAGGCCAGGCCAGGCAGGCAGGGAGCAAGGCAGGAAAGCAGGGCGAGAGGCAGGCAGGCAGGCAGGGAGACAGGCAGGGAGGCAGGGAGCAAGCGAGCGAAGGCCCGTCTAGCCTGGTTGGGTTTCCGAGTGAGTTTCTTCGCCTGCGCCATGAACGGCCTAAGCCTGAGGGACATCTGCTGCCTGTTCTGCTGGCCGCCGTGCCCCTCGAGCATCGCGGCCAAAATGGCCTTCATTCCGCCCGAGGCCACGTACAGCTTCAGTGCAGATGAGACAGGGTCGCGGCATGGCCTGCACCTCACAGAAAAGGCCGAGTGGCAGTTCACGGACAAGGAAAAGGAGGCCATCGAGGTCTTCTACACGCGCACTAACCGTGGCAACAAGATTGCTTGTATGTTCGTGCGCTGTTCACCCAACGCGCGTTTCTGTATCCTGTTCTCACACGGTAACGCAGCTGACTTGGGCCACATGAGCAGCTTCTACCTTAGTCTGGGCACGCGCATCAACTGCAACATCTTCAGCTACGACTACTCTGGGTATGGTGTGAGCACAGGCAAGCCGTCAGAGAAGAACCTTTATTCAGACATTGATGCAGCCTGGCATGCCCTGCGCACGCGCTATGGAATTTCACCCGAAAACATCATCCTGTATGGCCAGAGCATTGGCACGGCAGCCACTATAGACCTGGCCTCGCGCTATGAGGTGGGCGCAGTCATCCTCCACTCACCCCTCATGTCCGGCATCAGGGTGCTCTTCAACACCAAGAGAACGTGGTTCTTCGACGCATTCCCGAGGTGAGTGGACAGTGGACAAAGGGGCGCAAGGGAGAGGAACAGCCTTGGCTGGATTGCCTGCCGAGACTTATTAATTTACCTTCTTTCTCTATTATGTTCTGCCTTCTCTCTGGCCTCCTCTCTGTGAATGAATCTATGCATGAAATTGTCTCTCCCATTTTGTTCATGAGGTTTTGCTCTAGGTCCCAGTGTCTATTTTTCTTTGTGGAAAATGTAAATTTTTATATTGAGGACCTTCGAGTCATGAAAAGGATCAGGCAGTATTTGGCCAATAGATAAATGTAATCAGTGAAAGGTTCATGAATGGTGAATGATGATGCTTTCACAGTGATGGGTAGTTCGTCATGCATTACATCCTTGTAAGGCTTTCAAGACACCAGTAGATTACCATACGCATCTTGATAGAGCTTTTAGACCTCCCTGGTCTGTTAAGTACTGAGGCTGTAGCAATTGCTTGATGCTGTGTCACTATCAGGTTGTACTTCAGATTATAGGCCATCATTGCAGTTCATAGCATGTTTCAAGTGGGTCTCTATAGAATACAGCCAATGGTGTAAGTAAAATAAGTCCCATTTTGCAAACTATCTTGTGAACAGTTAACAGCAATATATACATCTTATTCAAAGTTTTAAGAATGGCACCAAGCAGTTACAAAGTTTTGTCCTATGGCATTCTATACCTCTGCTTCCTGGATTTACCATAAGCTCTCTTGAATGCATATGACAATAGGAAATTGGTGACGCAACTCCATTATGTTTATGAAGAAAGGAGAAATGTCATAAATCTCAAGTTTTAGCAAAGATTTACCATAGATTTATGATTTGCACAATATAAAGGTGTTAATGTCTACAGGACACTTTCAGGGGCTTTTAGAATGGAATTTCATAATTGTCCAGAATTGAACTATATCAACTGATGCCAGGCCTCTGCCATCCACCAGAAAATCTTCTCTTTGTATGATCTGTCAAAATAAAGCTTATAATGCCTTCTGTTTTAATGATAATTGCCATGGAGATGTGCAAGCCAGGCTCTGGCTTTGGTTAGAAAAGCTAATTTTGTAATTATTTAGTTTCCTAGGATTATTTTTTATTAATTGAAATGTTAATATTTATATATATATATATATATATATATATATATATATATATATATATATATATATATATATATATATATATATATATATATATATATATATATATGATATATATATATATATATTTATATATATATATATATATATATATACATATATATATATATGTATATATATATTTATATATATATATATATATATATATATATATATATATATATATATATATATATATTTATATGTATATATATGTAGCAGATATATATATATATGTATATATATTTATATGTATATATGTGTATAGATATATTTATATGTATATATGTATAGATATATTTATATGTATATATATATATATTTATATATGTATATATATATATATTTATATGTATATATATATATTTATATGTATATATATATAGATATATAGATATATTTATATGTATATATAGAGATATATTTATATGTATATATATGTATATATATTTATATGTATATATATATATATATATATATATTTATATATATATATATATATATATATATATATATATATATATATATATATATATATATATATATATATATATATATATATATATATATATATGTATATATATATATATATATGTATATTTATATATTTATATATTTATATATATGTATATATATATATATATATATATATATATATATATATATACATATACATATACATATACATATATATACATATATATATATATATATATATATATATATATATATATATATATATATATATATATATATATATATATATATATATATATATATATATATATATATATATATATATATATATATATATATATATATTATATATATATGAGAGTTTTGATATGTTTTATTATATGGGAAACACATGTTCATTGGACCATATTGTAACTCCTTCATACCCAGAAAAAACAGTGTGAATCGGAAATCCATCACCTGATGTGGGGTAGGTGTTGCAGTTTAATAATAACTCTTTTTGTTCCTGAGACAAGCCACATCTTAAGATGATCATCCTGGGATGGGCAACTTAAGATATGTGTTTGTTTCTAGTAATTTTCAGACTTATGGTTTGATTTGTTAGTCTATCTATAATTTTTGAGCAAAGTGATTAGCATTTGCTATGATGCCTTTGTTACACAACTGCAAGAAAAATAGCTTATTTTCAGCAAAAGGATAAGTACAGCATGAAATTGATCTGACATTGTGAAAAATGCCCTTAGCATAATAGTTGAAGTAGATGGCAATGACCAAAGGCAATAGAGAGTGAAAAGTGAATAGGGTCTCTGTCTCTCACAAGATATGTGGACAATAGCTGTCTATATACTTTAAGGTGATCCACAGGTGGGCCTACCATATTTATTGACTCAGGAACTGTGCAGTTACAATATCTGGTAATCCTTCTGCTGCAGTCCCTCAGAGTACAACAAACTCTATGTTAACATTCACCTAATAAGAAATTAATGAGGAATTACCATATGTGCATTTTTTTTTTTAGATCCTGTAAAGAAAAGCAAAACAAAAGGCTGAATTATTGTTACAGAAGTGAGAGTGGTGTTATATGGCTTATAGAGCCTGCATTATTGACATTCCTCTAGCTATTGATGAGTGTGGCCTTGGGGTAGGAGAGCACTGGCCACTGGTTCCATGGGAAATTTTGTTCCTGCTTTGTTTTGAATCTTGGATGGGATTATTTGATCCCTGTTGCCAGAATTTTGTGAAAATTTCTTTATTGCCAATTTAGATGGTGCTTATAGTCTATTAAGTAGTTATTTTTTATCATCAATTTCAGCCCTATAATTACAGAATCATTTCCATAAATGTGATAATTATTTTTTGGATTTCGATGAGGATTATAAGGAATGATTAAAATGCCTTCAAAGTAAAAAGTGTTTTGAAGTCATATGATATATTAATGAATATTGTTAATTTGCATTACATGTCCTTGAGCATTATTTTTTACCCCCCTGTTTCAAATCTTTTTTTGTCTTAAAATCCACATCAGGTAAATTGTTATTGGGGAGGCAACATATTGATTAGGGATTTGATAGAAGACTACCATGCAAGAATCCGTCACATCACAATTTTTGCATTGCTTGGTGGCTCTTAAAAATCTGTATGGATTGTTCTCAGATATTTGTATTGCCTTTGAAGCTATTGACAGTGGGTGTGATATAGGGACAGAGGGATAGGGAAAAGTAATTGAAAGGGAATTAAAGGGACACAGTTTGCTAGCAATAATAAATATTAAAACAAAATATTAAAGATATATCAGAACGATTGTGAAAACCACTTAATTTCTAAATGTACACATAGTTTAGAGGTTTCTTTGGGTAGATAGTATAAGTATATATTGTTATGTGAAAGTGCTATAAAGATTTGCAGAAACATTTGATTAAGAGAAATCATTTCAGTAATAGGTTTGTTGTTTGTTGTAATTTTCCTGATAATTACATGTTTTTCTTTAATTAGCTTCAGAGTAAAAGAGGAAATATGTTTTTAATAGTAAGATGTTCTGTAATGACTTCCCAGTCATACATAAACAAGTGACAACTAATCAAGGTCAATCAGTTTCAAGGTCTGTTTAGTTGTCTGATTCTTATAGATTTCCATGGTTATTTCTGGGTTATTGTCACTGTTTTCTGTGATGTGACAGTGTATTTATGTCTTATGCTTTAAATATAAAGCTTTATGAGGGCACATTTG
>BOPN01004836.1:32500-35000 GCA_017312705.2 Penaeus japonicus
CGTTAAAAAAAAAAAGTCACGGAAAACTATGTGATATTGATGACATCATGGTAATTTCTGCTTCTTTGATTGGTTGAATAAAAAGATCTGAGTCGAAAAACCATTATAGAATCAAATATGTTTGGCCAAGAAATAAAATAAACTAAAAAAATACTAATGCAAACTACTTCTAATTTGTTGATTACCTGTGATATCAGTCATGTCATGTCACGAGGTACATGTACTTACTCATATGTACGTGTATGATTATTCATATTGTTCTTTTCGTTTTGGTAAAAAAAAGAAAAAGTATAAAAGACGTTTTTTGATGCCCCACTATGAGATTGCTTCCACTTTACTGAGGTATTTTCACATAGAAGTGAAGAATATAGGCAAAGTTCAATTAACCCACTTACGACGGGGGCATTCCAGCCTTGAATGTCCCAATGCCGGGGCGTTCGAATTATTAGGCCTAAATCAATTAAATGGCTGGCACAATACTGTGCCGCCCGGCCACTGGGCTTTTGAATGCGCGGTACAGTACTGTACCACCCATCCAGAGAGGGTATTACTGTAACATGTTTTTCGACTAAAACAACTCCTCTGAACAGGGCAATATTTTTACATGCTTTTACAGTGTAGACGCATTCATGAAAACCATAAGAATAGGGTGGGTGGAAAACTCCCTGAGAGGATCAGCATCTTCTTGTGCAGCGAGAAAACACCCCGCCATGAAGCTTTGCGTGCTTTTCATCTTCCCGGTGTTAGCGGGAGTAGGCGAAATTATGTCCCATTGTGAATGGGTTAAAGACCTCTGGCTCTAAAATACCACAGATAAAGGATGTGCAGGCAGACTGGGAAGAGGAAGGCGATTCAAACCATGGCAAAAGTCAACAATGTGCCCCTGTGCCAGTAGGGATGCCGTTTACTGTGGCGCTAACAGTCATAAATGCAAGTTTCCCTCCTCTTCCCTACCTCTTCGTGTTATCTTCACTGTGGATGGTTATATGTTTTGTATTCATTCAGGATAATACATTGATACGAATAAATAAAGCTATTTTTAGTCCTCCCATAAAACAGCAATACTTCTGTCACACTGAGTATAAAGAAAATAATGAGCTGATATGGACCCTAAATTACAATTTTAGTCAACTGTAGCATTAATAGATTCTGTGATATGACAGATATAAGTCTCTAAATACAGTAAAGCACACAAAAAAAAAAAAAAAAAAAAAAATGGGTCTAGCTTTACAATGCGTGACTAAAAGAGAGGCGGAAAATTCAAGATATGTTGCGTGAAGCTACCTCACTCTGAAATAAAACCCTTCCTGGAGACTGGGCAAGTGAATATATCCCCCGTCCATAATAGGTTAAACTTATAATTTTAGTGTCCTTTATAAATAATAAATATGTAAGATTTTTATATATATATATATATTTATATATATATATATATATATATATATATATATATATATATATATATATATATATATATATATATATTAGTGTGTGTGTGTGTGTCTGTGTCTGTGTCTGTGTCTGTCTGTGTCTGTGTCTGTGTCTGTGTCTGTGTCTGTGTGTATATATATATATATATATATATATATATATATATATATATATATATATATATATATATATATAGTGTAGATTTATTAAAGTATGTAATATAAGTGAAAAATCAGTCATCAAATAATATTAGAAATAGGTAATTAATAGCCATTGATGATTTAGAAGGATAACCATTGATATTTATCGATTGTCTTACTGTTACCTGTATTACAGGGTGCGGGCCACAATGATGTAGAGCTGTACAGCCAGTATCTTGAGCGGCTGAAGCAGTTTGTTTCTGTGGAGCTGGTCAATTGACGTCTTGGGGAGGCCCCCCCTCCATCCAGCCAAGGGGGGCTCAACCACCACCCCCGCAGCAGTGCCGCCTTTGGTGGAGGTTCCACCTCATCACGGGGGGCCAGCGAGGGGCTGCTGCTGCGCTGTTGGGATGCTGATAAGGGCATGATTGCAATGGAAGGCATGTTTGCCACGGAAGGTGTTATGGCCTCAGAGGGCCGGCTGACAGCTGTGGATTCTACGCCACCCCGCTCCACAAATGCAGAGGGCCCGCCTGCCTCTGCTTGCGCAGTGCCCCCTCCTGCCCCCTCAGCCCCTTCCTCAGCCTCCAAGAGTCCAGCCAAACCATCTCCGAAAGTCGCGCGGACTTCGGCATCCCCCTCACCCTCGGTCTCCTCCTGTGCCTCGGTCAGCCAGGAACCGCTCCCCCCACCACCAGATGCCCCTCCTACACCCTCCGTCACCCTCTCCACCTCCATGCTGCAGCAGCACCGACGCCAGCACTCGCGCTCTGGCTCTGCCACCGAGAAGCTACTGTGACCTTTGGAGTCACTAGTCTAATGTTATATAGCATGTACAGTAGAAACATTCAGGAAACCTCAACAGCAAGGCAAATGCGGACGTTTCTCCAGGAGAACGTGTGTGTGCGTGTGAGTGTGGTTGCTAGCGT
>BOPN01004836.1:57500-62500 GCA_017312705.2 Penaeus japonicus
TATATCATCTAACACCCTCATGCTGGGGTAAATGACAAAGTTATTCTCTGGAACTCGGCTTTCATCGCTGGCAAAGTTTGAAACATCAACAAATTCACTCTTATACCTAATCAGCCTCTAATAATCAGAGCTGTTCAATATAGCTGTTAATTTTGAATATTCTGTCAATCTCCATATTAAATTTGTATGGTTCATGTGTGACTGCAGAGGTGAGGATGGCGATGGTACTATGGTGATGGTGTTGATAATGATGATGATGATGATGATGATGATGATGATGATGATGATGATGATGATGATGATGATGATGATGATGATGATGATGATGATGATGATGATGATGATGATGATGATGGTGGTGGTTATGGTGTTGATATGATGATGGTTATGGTGATGGTATGATGATGATGATGTGGGAGGAGATTATGTTCTGTGATACATTTTCCAGTTAGAAATCTTCTTGTGAGTTCTAGTGACTCATGCATTACCTTGTAACTACCATTGTAATGGTTGAACTTCTCTTAGGAAGTTTGATATAATAGTCTAAGAAATCAGTATATATTCTAGAAGTGTAAGAAAGGATACTATCAACAAAATTATCATTATTTGTGTACGTTACATCCTCTGTCTTCATTACACACAAAGTTACTCAGATGAGCAGAAAATAATGTTCTACTTTCTTCCACTTTCATTACATATCCACGGTTGGAAAAAAAGAAGAAAAGGGTGAATCATAATAATTTGCTCCAAACTCTCATTTAGGACTTATTTGGGAAATTAAGGAAAGGTTTTACACATAAGACTACATACAGAAGAATGTCTTGTTGAAGATATGTACAATATGATTCTTCACTCTTCCCTCTTATTATATACAGCTGAATGGTAATCATTTTACTTCCTCTGAAAAGGAGAGAATAAAAAAAAAACAAAAAACAATTACAGTAAAACGTGTAAAATAAAGAAAAATCGTAGACAAACTTCTTTCAAGAATAAAAAGACCGGAATGTATTGCTTAGGTGTTTTGGTGTACTAATCTTTAAAAAAAAAAGTTTACCTATGCAATATGTTGAAACTGCCTCAAGGGGTTTCATGTTTGAAACCGTTGAAACAATGTATTTAGTTGTTTTTGAAGTCACAAAAATGCTCCCACCCAGGATCTTATTTTGTTGAGACGTTGAATTTACATGGGAAATGAAAAGAAAAAAGAAAAGAAAAGGTGTATGCTATTATAAAAATTGTATATTTTTAGCACTGGCTTCCACATTAATGTTAGTGGATTCGTGTTGTTATATACGGAGTCAGTTCGGGAACTACTGTACGGAGTTCACCAAAAGCCAAGAATGATTTAGTGTGTGCGAAATGAAATGCAACTTCCTTCTCCCACTGGAAAGCCTCTCGGCCTTTCCCTTTGCCCCATCTGTCACTGACAAAAGGATGGAATAGACACAGTAAGAAAACAACCGATTCAGACGACACTCCGTAATCACGCTTTCTGGAGCAAGAGCACCAACTTGCCTCTGCAGGTGCTCAATCAATATGAAACGGCGATGTGTCAAATTGTTACTTTTCAGTGTCAATTGTATCTTGATGGTGCACCTGGAAGGAAGAAGAAAAGGGTTGAGCATCCGGAAAGTATATAACTTCGGTGAAGTAGATTCGGATGATTATTCGTCTTTTCTTGCTGTGGCTATTTTCTTTCCATTTTCATTGCTAATTTCTTTGCTAATCTTCTTGTGTCGTTCACACTTTGTATTGTCCATGGAGAAATTGCTGCAAAGTCAAAAGATTGGTATCCTTTTCTTTTTATTTATTGGCTGGAAAATAGAAAACAGATTCATCGGAACGCCCCCCCCCCCCCCCCCACGAAAAAAATCAAATGGGCAAGCCATTATCCCAATAACCCTCGCTATCTCTCTTGCTCGTTCTCATTCCCTGTTTCCCCTTGTTATTCTGTGTTATACCTTGATTACAATTCCCCAGATTTCTCCTTTCCACCCATCTATTCATGCTGTTAGTCTTACTTTCATCCCCGCAGTTGCTCCTACTTGTCCAAATAGACGAAAACTCCCTCGTGGTTTTCGACCCGGCATGTGATAACACTCCTCCATGTTTCCCGAGTGACAAGCGATCGAAACAGGTCTGAGAGATGGAATGTATGTGTTTATGGACATGCGGTTCCTTTGTTGTCTCGATGACGAAAGGGAGAGAAGAAGAAAGAAAAAGAAGAAGAAGAAGAAGAAAGAAAGAAAGATAATGAGAAAGAGGAGGAGAAGTACTAGTGGCATTTAGCAAGGTCACAAAGAATAGATAATAGTAATGATGAGAACGAGAACACAATGGAAAAAAAAAGAAAGAAAGACAACTAAGCCATGACCTGTCTCTAAGTCCAAAACACATTACATTAACTTTGTTTTCATAAACGGTATTGTTGGCATATCCCCACCTTTTTGAGAAAAAAAAAGAGAAAAAAGAAAAAAAAAGCATCTTGGTATTTTTGACCATGTTTCGAGAGACGGGAAGACGGAATCATAGCGCAGCGTGTCTCGTTCTCCCGCCATTTCAAACTCCCCAAGGTTGTTGAGCGAGTGTTTTTACCTCAAGGGTGTATAGAAGGCGAGTCAGTTCGCCCTTTGTAATCGACTGTACCCGTACTGTCATTAGTTTTGTATATTTCTTGTAATATACCTTTTGTAAAGATGAATTGTTACTGTTTAATGATGTCCCTATTGATGTTATTCACAGACGAGAAGTGTCTTCGGCTAAGGAGATAAATAGCCGAGCTCACCGCCATGTCATAAGCCCCCAAGACAATTCACGTTGGTCATGTTAGTCGAAAAAGTTGTAGTAATATTCCTCAGCAAATTAACATAATAATGGTTAAATGAATATCAAGTTTTATCTGTCTTGAAGAGAATAACATTACTAGGGAATTATATAACTTTTCACTTATTTTTTACGTCTGACAAAGAGGAGAAAAAAAACATATGGTCAGACTTGTCGAAAAGGCGACATACAATTTTTCAGTGTAAAGCCTTTTCGAAGTGCATCTATATCGTTGAAGGGAAGTCAATTTTGTACTTTTTATTCAACTGAACCAACGTGAGATCGAGAGAGAAATCAGAGTGACCCCATGTGGTGGCTGAGTGTACCCATTGTTTCTGTAGATATAATGTACTTAAAAAAAAGACATAAAAAATCACCTTTTTGTGTAAAGTTGTTTCGTTTGAGTATCCTTTTTCACGACGCCTTCATAGGAACATGTGTTTTAAAAACATATCTTGTACAGTGCTTGACAAACCGAATTCCAATTCCTATAGTTTAAAAATATTCTTGATGTTAAGTTCACACAAGCCACTGTAAATGTTGTTAAAAACGAGGAAAATATAAGATGGTGTTTTCGGTTTTATGAATTAAGGGGTTTCAGGTCTTATAAGCAACTTTATTCTCTACAAAGAATTCCTGTTATTTAACATATGCTACAAAAATAAATACCCATATTTTATATATAAACAGATAATTGGAGGAGCGACAAAAACATTGATAACTGCAAAACCTGTCTATTGAGTTAACTAACCACTGGCGACATCTTGATTCTTTTACAGGAAGCTAGATAACTATTTTTGGCCTTTGCCAAATTTAGATCGAAGATTTAGACTAAAGAGACAGGCTAAAACGTACTAGGTGACAGGGATATAATACGGATCCTTCCAGGTCTCTCGTCATTAAAACGAAGGGATCCCCGACAAGGTTCTCCGGACGGGAGTTCAATCACCAATTATTCCACAATGCCTGTCGGGTGTCAGTGTTAGTTTATGATTCTTGGTTATACTAAAGGCAATCACCAATCACCAAGAGACTGAGAGCCATGATGATCTTGAGAGTAAATAAGGCCCTCCATATATAATCTCAAGCTCCGAATTCGATCACGCCGATCTGTTGTTGATGCTTCTCACTGAGAGAACGAAAGTAGCAGCGCCTTGTGAAGACAAAAGGAAGGCTGCGAGTGAAGGCTAGCTGGCACCGAGGAGGGAATGAGATGATCTACAAGCCTGATAGTGGGAGGTTAAAAAATAAGATATAAAAAATGAGCGATCACGAGGCTGGATCGAAGGGAATGGGGTCGAGAAAGTCCGTTTGGCCGTTTGCCGCAGGTATGAGCAGAGCCAAATCACAAAGTAATTTTAAATGATATGTAGAGGAACTCATCGGTACAGAACGCATGTAAGAACAAGGGATAATATAATTAAGATGATGCGGTTATCTGAAAATGAAAATTATGCGGAGGAGGCGAGGACTGGCGCAGAGGGAAGGTTGGCTGCGAAGACAGATGAGGGGCGGCGTGCGGGAGCGCCAGCTGGAGTTAGAGACTCCAACGAAAAGACAAAGTCAGCAACGAGGAGACTAAAGGCCTATTCAGAGGCGATTTATTCTCTCGGGCCTAACTCCGACTTTATTGTCCGTCTATTGTATGTCGTTGGGCTTTAAATGCTTTCGTTTTAGTTATAAAGTTAGGGGACTGAACGCTATTTGAGGAAAATGTAAGGGTAAATGTTTCCCTTTCGGAGGGCCAAGTGGTAGACTTCAACTTGCGAATCTTTAGCAAATGTTGGTGGAAATATAAGCAAAAATGGCAATACTTTCAATATCGTTATCTCATACTGTGGCAGTGGAAACCAAAAAAACTGGAAATAGTCCATTAGCTTACCTATACGAATATCATATCATTACTAGTTTGAACGCTGAGAAGACCAGGAAGAGCAAGGTCGCCCAGAATCCGAGAGACGATGCAGAAAGGACGCGCATCGTAAGGACACTCGTCGCATCCCTGGTATGTTAAGCCTAATCCGTTGGGAACACGGCGAGAGGTAAACACTGGCGTTAACCCTTTCCTTTCCTTCCAGTCGTAATAATGAAGGGAGTGCACAAAGACCCAGTTCTCATTACGGCTCAAGGATAATTCCGACGAAGCATTTGGCATTTACGACATGAATTATATAACT
>BOPN01004836.1:72500-75000 GCA_017312705.2 Penaeus japonicus
TGAAATAAAGATGGCAGTTTGCACACGCAACAAAAGTGTTTAGTCGCCTTGTAGTGAGAGCAGAACAAGGCTGGAATCGCGGCGTCGGTGGATCGAACGATAGAAAATAATCCACTATATATTTCAGAGGCATGTTGATGCAGCATACGTCACATAAAAGGGACAGCATGTTTAACAATCAGCATACGTCACATAGAAGGGACAGCATGTTTAACAATCAGCATACGTCACATAGAAGGGACAGCATGTTTAACTACTAATGATGATGGCAATAGACTAACACATAATCAAGTTAATGATGACAATTGCATGATTATGAAGGTGAATATTTCGAATGAGTGAAAAAAAAGAAAAAAAAACATGATTATGGCAGTAATAGTGATGATGACTATTCATTATAAATATAATCGTAACGATAATGGTCTGTAGTGATAATAATTTTAACGATAATGATGATGATAATATATAATGTTAATAAACATAACTGTAAACTGTAAACATATTTGTTATCATGGTTATGATGATAATGCTAATGACACTAATAATGATGATGGTAATAATTGTAACCATGATATTGGTGGTCATGAAGATGATAAATGATAGTAAAGATAATAATAATAAGAATGATAGGGATAATAATATTGATGATGACGATATTAATGATCATAGTAATGATAATAGAAATTATGATGATAATAATATTAATGATAATAATAATAGTGATAATGATGATGAAAATGATGACAGTAATGCTGATAGTAATATTGATAACAACAATGATAGTAATAATGATAATTATAATAAGGATAAAAAAGATAAGGATGGGAGAGACAGACAGGTAGAAATAGAGAGACAAACAGACAGACAAACAGGCAGTGAGAAAGAGAGACAGAAAGAGAAAGAGAAAGAGAGACAGAAAGAGAAAGAGAAAGAGAGACAGAAAGAGAAAGAGAAAGAGAGACAGAAAGAGAAAGAGAAAGAGAGACAGAAAGAGAAAGAGAAAGAGAGACAGAAAGAGAAAGAGAAAGAGAGACAGAGAGGCAGAGCAAAAAGAGAGACAAGGAGAGACGAAAAAAGGGATGAAAAAATGAGAGAAATAAAGATAAGAACAAATAAAAAAGGAAGAATCTCGAAACACAAGTAACAAACAGATAAAAAGACAGATAAACAAACAGAAGAATACACAAATCAATAAAGAAAATAAGTGAGAAAGAAAGAGCGTCAGAGAGGGGAGGGAGGGGGAGGGAGGGGAGGGAAGGGAGGGAGGGAGGGAGGGGGAGGGAGGGGAGGGAGGAGAGGAGGGGAGGGAGGGGAGGGAAGGGAGGAGACGGGAATGAAGGAGGAAGGGAAGGGAGGTAAAGGGAGGGAAGGGAGGGAAGGGAGGAGACGGGAATGAAGGAGGGGGAAGGGAGGAAGAAGAAGGGAAGGAGGTAAGGGAGGGGAGAGGAGGAAGGGAGGGAGACGGGAATGAAGGAGGGAAGGGAGGGGAAGGGGAGGGGGAATGGGAATGAAGGAGGGAAGGGAGGAAGGAGGGAGGGAGGCAAAGGGGAAGGGAGGAAGGGAGGAAGGGAGGAGACGGGAATGAAGGAAGGGGGAAGGGAGGAAGGAAGGAGGTAAGGGAGGGAAGGGAGGGAAGGGAGGGGGAAGGGGAGGAGACGGGAATGAAGGAGGGAAGGGAGGTAGAGAGGGAGACGGGAATGAAGGAGGGAAGGGAGGAAGGAAGGGAGGTAAGGGGGAAGGGAGGGAAGGGAGGGAAGGGAGGGAGACGGGAATGAAGGAGGGAAGGGAGGAAGGGAGGGGAGGGAAGGGAGGGAAGGGAGGGAGGGGAGGGAAGGGAGGGAAGGGAGGGAGGGGAGGGAGGGAGACAGGAATGAAGGAGGAAAGGAGGGGAAGGGAGGGAGGGAGGGAAGGGGAAGGGAGGGAGGGAGGGAATGAGAGGGAAGGGAGGTAAGGAGATAAGGGGGAGGGGAAGGAGGGAAGGGAATGAAGGAGGGGAAGGGAGGAAGGGAAGGGGAGGGGGAGACGGGAATGAAGGAGGGAAGGGAGGAAGGGAAGAGAGGTTAGGGAGGAAGGGGGAGGGAGGGAGGGAGACAGCGGGAATGAAGGAGGAAGGGAGGAAGAGGAAGAGAGGTTAGGGGAGGGAAGGGGAGGAAGAGAGGGGGAGACAGGAATGAAGGAGGAAGGGAGGGGAGACGGGAATGAAGGAGAGAAGGGAGGGGAATGGAGGGAGACGGGAATGAAGGAGGGGAAGGGAGGAGAGGGAAGAGAGGTTAGGGAGGGAAGGGGGAGGGAAGGGAGGGAGACGGGGAATGAAGGAGGGAAAGGAGGAAGGGAAGGGAGGGAAGGGAGGGAGACGGGAATGAAGGAGGGAAGGGAGGGAAGGGAGGGAAGGGAGGGAAGGGAGGGAAGGGAGGGAGACGGGAATGAAGGAGGGAAGGGAGGGAAGGGAGGGAAGGGAGGAGACGGGAAAAGAAGGAGGGAAGGGAGGGGAAGAGGGAGG
>BOPN01004836.1:87500-93347 GCA_017312705.2 Penaeus japonicus
CTCCCCACTCCTCTACCCCCTCTCTCCCCATCCCTCCCCCCTCCTCTACCCCCTCTCTCCCCATCCCTCCCCCCTCCTCTACCCCCTCTCTTCCCATCCCTCCCCCCTCCTCTGCCCCCTCTCTCCCCATCCCTCCCCCCTCCTCTACCCCCTCTCTCCCCATCCCTCCCCCTCCCTCTACCCCCTCTCTTCCCATCCCTCCCCCTCCTCTGCCCCCTCTCTCCCCACTCCCTCTACCCCCTCTCTCTCCAGATCCCTCCCCATCCCTCCCCCTCCTCCTACCCCCTCTCTCCCCATCCCTCCCCCTCCTCTACCCCCTCTCTTCCCATCCTCCCCCTCCTCTGCCCCCTCTCTCCCCATCCCTCCCCCTCCTCCCCCCCCTCTCCCTCCCATCCCTCCCCCCTCCTCTGCCCCCTCTCTCCCCATCCCTCCCCCCTCCTCTACCCCCTCTCTCCCCATCCCTCCCCCTCCCTCTACCCCTCTCTTCCCCCATCCCTCCCCCTCCCCTCTGCCCCCTCTCTCCCCCACTCCTCTACCCCCTCTCTCCCAGATCCCTCCCCATCCCTCCCCCTCCTCTACCCCCTCTCTCCCATCCCCTCCCCACTCCTCTACCCCCTCTCTCCCCATCCCTCCCCCCTCCTCTACCCCCTCTCTCCCCATCCCTCCCCCCTCCTCTACCCCCTCTCTTCCCATCCCTCCCCCCTCTCTCCCCCATCCCTCCCCCCTCCTCTGCCCCCTCTCTCCCCCTCCCTCTACCCCCTCTCTCCCATCCCTCCCCCTCCCCTCTACCCCCTCTCTCCCCCATCCTCCCCCTCCTCTACCCCCTCTCTTCCCATCCCTCCCCCCTCCTCTGCCCCCTCTCTCCCCATCCCTCCCCCCTCCTCTACCCCCTCTCTCCCCATCCCTCCCCCCTCCTCTACCCCCTCTCTTCCCATCCCTCCCCCTCCTCTACCCCCTCTCTCCCCCACTCCTCTACCCCCTCTCTCCAGATCCCTCCCCATCCCCCTCCCCCTCCCTCTACCCCCTCTCTCCCCATCCCTCCCCCCTCCTCTACCCCCTCTCTTCCCATCCCTCCCCCCTCCTCTGCCCCCTCTCTCCCCACTCCTCTACCCCCTCTCTCCAGATCCCTCCCATCCCTCCCCCTCCTCTACCCCCTCTCTCCCCCATCCCTCCCCCTCTCTACCCCCTCTCTTCCCATCCCTCCCCCTCCTCTGCCCCCTCTCTCCCCCTCCTCTACCCCCTCTCTCCGTCCTCCCATCCCTCCCCCTCCTCTACCCCCTCTCTCCCATCCCTCCCCCTCCTCTACCCCCTCTCTTCCCCATCCCTCCCCCTCCTCTACCCCTCTCTTCCATCCCTCCCCCTCCTCTACCCCCTCTCTCCCCCATCCCTCCCCCCTCCTCTGCCCCCTCTCTCCCCATCCCTCCCCCCTCCTCTACCCCCTCTCTCCCCATCCCTCCCCCCTCCTCTACCCCCTCTCTTCCCATCCCTCCCCCCTCCTCTGCCCCCTCTCTCCCCATCCCTCCCCCTCCCTCTACCCCCTCTCTTCCCATCCCTCCCCCCTCCTCTGCCCCCTCTCTCCCCACTCCTCTACCCCCTCTCTCTAAAGATCCCTCCCCCATCCCTCCCCCCTCCTCTACCCCCTCTCTCCCCATCCCTCCCCCCTCCTCTACCCCCTCTCTTCCCCATCCCCCTCCCCCCCTCCTCTACCCCTCTCTCCCCATCCCTCCCCCTCCCCTCTGCCCCCTCTCTCCCCCATCCCTCCCCCCTCCCTCTCCCCCTCCCCTTCCTCTGCCCCCTCTCTCCCCACTCCTCTACCCCCTCTCTCCCCATCCCTCCCCTCTCTACCCCCTCTCTCCCCATCCCTCCCCCCTCCTCTACCCCCTCTCTTCCCATCCCTCCCCCCTCCTCTGCCCCCTCTCTCCCCATCCCTCCCCCCTCCTCTACCCCCTCTCTCCCCATCCCTCCCCCCTCCTCTACCCCCTCTCTTCCCATCCCTCCCCCTCCCTCTGCCCCCTCTCTCCCCACTCCTCTACCCCCTCTCTCCAGTCCCTCCCCATCCCTCCCCCCTCCTCTACCCCCTCTCTCCCCATCCCTCCCCCCTCCTCTACCCCCTCTCTTCCCATCCCTCCCCCCTCCTCTGCCCCCTCTCTCCCCACTCCTCTACCCCCTCTCTCCAGATCCCTCCCCATCCCTCCCCCCTCCTCTACCCCCTCTCTCCCCATCCCTCCCCCCTCCTCTACCCCCTCTCTTCCCATCCCTCCCCCTCCTCTGCCTCCTCTCCTCCCATCCCTCTACCCCCTCTCCTCAGATCCTCCCATCCCTCCCCCTCCTCTACCCCCTCTCTCCCCATCCCTCCCCCCTCCTCTACCCCCTCTCTTCCCATCCCTCCTCTACCCCCTCTCCTCCCATCCCTCCCCTCCTCTCTGCTCCCTCTCTCCCCATCCCTCCCCCCTCTCTCCAGATCCCTCCTCCTTCCTCTTTCCTTACCCCCCCTCCTCCCTACCCTAGCCCTCCCTCCCCTTCCTCACAAGCTCCTTCCTCCCTCCCTTCTCTTTTCCTGGTCATCTTGTAACCAGAGGACCCGTGTCCGCTCTCTTAACTGCTGCTGTGTTCACCTCGCCTCGCCTCGCTTTGGCTCGCCTTGCCTCGCTTTGGCTCGCCTTGCCTCGCTTTGGCTCGCCTTGCCTCGCTTTGGCTCGCCTCGCTCTCGTTGCCCTTGTTGCTCTGTTGATATTTAACATCATTAACATTTATTTTAATCAGTATTATTGTTATAGTTATCATAGTTGTTTTATTATTGTCGTTTTGGTTGGTTTTACTCATTCTGATGGTGACATCATTTTCTTATATCAGTAGCATGAGATAATAAGAATTGTAAAAATGATACTAATGATGATGATACTGATAATAATGATAATGGTAATAATGACTGTGATAATAGTTTTGATAATAATGATGATAATATCAATAATAACAATAATATTAATAATGATAGTAATAATGATAATGGTTACAATGATAATAATAGTAAGGCAATGATAATGATAATAATAGTTATGATAATGATAATGACATTGACAATGATGATGATGAGTATAATAACAATAATAATAACAGTAATGATAACAATAACAATACTAATACTAATAATCATAGAAATGCTAATGTTAATGATAATGATAATCAAAATAATGATAATCATGATGACAGACAATATATGTGAAAAGGCAAATAGATCCATGAGGGAATGCACGAGGCAAAATAAATAGATAAGATAGATAAAGGGGAAGGGGGAGAAGGAGATAATGAGGGGGGGTGGGGGTGGGGGAGAGAGAGCAGGGCGTGTCAAGGATTAATGTTTGTGTGTACTTTTATTAGCGCCCAGTAATGATAGTGTTTCGTGAAATATTAGTCGTTGTGGTTCTTATGCCCATTACTAATGCTCTCTGCCAAAAGGATGTACATGCATACTGATGAACAAGCTCACACGCACACATACACATACACACATAACACATACATACACACCTACACACACATACACACACCCACACACACACACATACACACACACACACAACACAAACACACAAACACACACACACACACACAACACAAACACACAAACACACACACACACACACACAAACACACACACAACACACACACACACAACACAAACACACAAAGACAAACACACACACATACATACACACACACACAAACACACCTACACTCACACACACACAACACAAACAAACACACAAACACACACACACACACACACAAACACAAACACACTCCCAACCATCTCTCTTATCAGTTTTCTCTTAACGCCGCTTAAGTATTTCCTCGTTTTATATTTAAAGACAATTGGCAATGGCGTATTGTTGTCATTGTTTGTTCTTCGAGGAAGTTTACATTTCCGACTTTTGCGTGACACGGACCTTAGCTTCCGTGTTATCTTTTCACGCCTGGATTCCTGTGTTGGTTTTGCCTGTTGTTAGCATTGTTGTTTTTGTTATCATTAGTATTATTATTGTTAACTTTATCATTTTTTAAAAAATATTTATTATTATTATTATTATTATTATTATTATTATTGTTAACTTTGTCATGTTTTAAATATTTATTATTATTATTATTATTGTTAATAATGATAATAATTATGATGATGATAATAATTATTATTGTTGTTGTTATTATCATCATCATGATTATTATTACTAGTTATTGTTATTATAATGATGATAATGATAATGAAAGTAATAATTATTATTGTTCTTCTTGTTATTATCATTATTATTATCTTTATCTTACTATTATCATTATTGTTATTAAACCATATATATTATATATATATATATATATATATATATATATATATATATATATGTATATATATATATATATATACATATATATATATATATATATATATATATATATATATATATATATATATATATATATATATATATATATATGTGTGTGTATGTGTGTGTGTGTATACATATATATATATATATATATATATATATATATATATATATATATATATATATATATATATATATATATATATATGTATATATATGTATATATATGTATGTATGTATATATATACATATATAAATATATATATATATATATATATATATATATATATATATATATATATGTATATATATATATATATATATATATATATATATATATATATATATATATACATATATATTATTTTTGTATCTCTCTCTCTCATTGTGGTTCTTATGCATACCACGTGGATGTACATGCATACTGATGAACAAGGAGAGAGAGAGAGAGAGAGAGAGAGAGAGAGAGAGAGAGAGAGAGAGAGAGAGAGAGAGAGAGAGAGAGAGAGAGAGAGAGAGAGAGAGAGAGAGAGAGAGAGAGAGAGAGAGAGAGAGAAAGAGAGAGAGAGAGAGAGATAAAGAGAGAGAGAGAGAGAGAGAGAGAGAGATAAAGAGAGAGAGAGAGAGAGAGATAGAGAGACAGAGACAGACAGAGAGATAGATAGATAGATAGATAGATAGAGAGAGAGAGAGACAAAGAGAGAGAGAGAAAGAGAGAGAGAGAGAAAGAGAGGGAGAGAGAGAGAGACAAAGAGAGAAAGAGAGAGAGAATTAAAGCGATGACTGGCCGTCCTTGAAGTGGCGGCCGTACGTGTAAGCGAAGTTGCCTGCTCACAAACACGTAGTAAAAAAGGTGACGAGTCTCGAAAGCTTTTATTTATTAATTCATTGGCCTGTCCGACGAGTACGTGATTACAGGTCTGAAGTGAAGGCACAGGCACGCGAGCACCTCTCCGCGCACTTTCATGTACTATGGGGTTCGGGATGAAAGTGCTTTTGTATACTTAACCGTACATAAAGATACAACTGTGCACGTACATACACAATCCCTACAAACACACAAGCAAATCCACGCACAAATGTTTGTAAACAAACACATACAAACGCATTTAGACACAAATATACAGACACACAATCACAAAGCACACGAACGGACACGCGCGCACTCATAAACGCACATAAACAAACACAAATGTACACACTCGACACAAAAACGTGCATGAGCAACTCTGGCCATGAGTTCATCAGGCGAATTACTGTGAAGGCGCAGAGCAACCTAATAGTGGGAAGAAGAGCCAGAGCGCCAAGGCGATAAAACAAACAGTTGCCTCCACTGCGGTGTTGTCACTCGACCGCGCTTTCACTCGCTCTCTCTCGCTCTCTCGCTCTCTCTCTCTCTCTCTCTCTCTCTCTCTCTCTCTCTCTCTCTCTCTCTCTCTCTCTCTCTCTCTCTCTCTCTCTCTCTCTC
>BOPN01004836.1:110654-112839 GCA_017312705.2 Penaeus japonicus
TCTCGGCTCCGTTGGTTCCTTCGACTCCTTCTCTCTTTCTCTCCCTCCTTCCTCCTCGTCCTCCTCCCTTCTTCCCTCTTTCAGTCTTTTCCACCCTCTTCCTCCTCTTTCAGTCTTTTCCACCCTCTTCCTCCCTCCTCCTCCCTCCCCCCCCCTCCCTCCTCCTCCTCCCTCCTCCTCCCTCCTCCCCCTCCTCCTCCCTCCCTCCCTCCTCCCTCCTCCCTCCCTCCCCCCCCCCTCCTCCCTCCTCCTCCTCCCTCCTCCTCCTCCTCCTCCTCCTCCCTCCTCCCTTTTCCTCCCTTTTCCTCCCTCCTCCCTCCTCCTCCTCCCTCCTCCTCCCCCTCCCTCCCTCCTCCTCCTCCTCCTCCCTCCTCCTCCTCCTCCTCCCTCCCTCCTCCTCCTCCTCCTCCCTCCCCAGCCCCTCCTCCTCCTCCTCCCTCCCCAGCCCTTCCTCCCTCCCTCCTCCCCCCTCCTCCCTCCCTCCTCCCTCCTCCTCCTCCCTACTCCTCCCTCCTCCTCCTCCCTCCCCAGCCCCTCCTCCTCCTCCCTCCTCCTCCTCCCTCCTCCTCCTCCTCCCCCCCCCAGCCCCTCCTTCCGGCCGAGAGTTCCTCCCACGTGGGCCATCGCCCTCACTATTACGACTTCCGTAAAATAAATGGTTTGTCTTTCTTTACCGGAACCCCTTTGCCTCTCGCGTCCGCCGGGCTGTAAAAAAGGAGGGAGGGGAGGCGGGGGGAGGGGGAGGGGGGAGAAGGAGAGGGAGAGGGAGAGGGAGTGGGGGAGGGAATGGGAGAGGGAGTGGGAGTGGGAGTGGGAGTGGGTGTGGGAGAGGGAGAGGAGAGGAAGGAGTGGGAGAGGAGAGGGTGGGAGAAGGGAGAGAGGGAAGTGGGGTGGGAGTGGGGGGGAGGGGAGAGAGAAGGAGGAGGGAGTGGGAAGAAGGGAGTGGGGAGGGGAGTGAGTGAGGAGAGGGTGTGAGGAGAGGGAGAGGGGAGAGAGGGAGAAGGGGTGGGAGGAGGAAAGGGAGGGGGAGAGGGGGGGAGAGGAGTAGGAGAGGGAGTGGGAGAGGAAGGGGAGAAGGAGAGGGAGGAGGGAAGGGAGGGAAGAGGGAGAGGGAAAGGGAACGGGAAAGGGAAAGGGAGAGGGAGAGGGAGAGGGAGAGGGAGAGGGAGAGGGAGAGGGAGAGGGGAGAGGGAGAGGGTGAGGAAAAGGGAAGAGTAAATGTCTTACTATATGAGTAATCATTCATAATAAAAGAGATGCGTATGGAACGAGCGAAAGTGATAGTGATGATGGGAGTAATAATAATGATGAGAGTGATGGTAATAACAGTAATTTAGTGATGATATCATTGATAATAATGACAGTGATGGTGATACACGGAAAATGCGAGCGTGAAACTAGAGACAGGGGTAGGGTGGAGGGGGGGGGGGGGGAAGAGGGGGGGGGAGGGGGGAGGGGAGGGGGCTGGCGTTTGGGAGAGAGGGGGGGGGGGAGGGAAGGTGTGCGCGTGCCAAGCCTTATCTTATCTGTATCTTATCGGTCTTACTCTATAAACCTATTATGTTTTTTCTTGCCATTATGTTCGTCGTGGAGTTTTTTTTTCCATCTCTTTGTCCAATTTCTTGCTCTATGCTACCTTTGGTTTGTTTGTTCTTCCTTTATTTCGTATCTCCCCCACCTCTCTCTCTCTCCCTCTCTCTCTCTCTCTCTCTCTCTCTCTCTCTCTCTCTCTCTCTCTCTCTCTCTCTCTCTCTCTCTCTCTCTCTCTCTCTCTCTCTCTCTCTCTCTCTCTCTCTCTCTCTCTCTCTCTCTCTCTCCCTCTCCCTCTCCCTCTCCCTCACTTTCTCTCTTTCTTGCTCTCATTACACTCGAGTACGATAACTTGGCTCTCTGTGTATGACACAGTAATGCGCGAAGCTTGTTTGAAGTAGGTTGCGTATGTACGATAAAAGCAGGAATAATACCGTCGCGATTGCAAGGAAACGATGCAGTGCGTGCACACAGGCGCACCCAGGTGAGAGAGGGAGGGAGAGGGAGAGGGGCGAGAAGAGGAAGAGGGAGGATAGTAGAGGAATATTCAGGCTATTTGGGAAGTGTTGAGATTTATGTGGAAGTTGGTGATAGCTGGCTGCTACTCGGCTTAAAGGGGATGTGTGGCAGCCCGCCCTCGGCGGGGCGTATATAT
>BOPN01004837.1:0-2500 GCA_017312705.2 Penaeus japonicus
ATATATGTACACACACCCACACACACACACACACATGTGCGTAAATCTAAAAACCCGCGGACTCAATATCTCGAGCAGCAAATTAGCACACCCGAGCGTTAATGCGAAAACGTATTATCCAAAGACATGAACAAGAAAGCGGCTCTGCAATTACGAATCATATATAAGGCAAAAACATCGCCTGCAGAGCTGTATTCCGAGCGTAACGCGATCATTTCCAAGAATGTGCATACTATCAAAGGAGAGAAAATACACTCGCAGTTATTCATGTCCTGGAAAATAGGAAAGCGAATTAAGTAAGGCTTTGGCCACACAATACGAACGGCGGTCGGGGCGTTTTGTGGCAACGCTTGTGATGGGGGCTGTTGCATTGCGTTCGGACGAGGCGTGCCAGATGCTTGCAAACGGGCTGGCAATGGCAATCAATGGTCGGCATTCGGCTGACTCAAATGGCATTGTCTTTATTACTGTTTCTTATACACACACACACAGATATATATATATATATATATATATATATATATATATATATATATATATATATATATATATATATATATATATATATATATATATATATATATGCATACATACATGCATACACACACATACACACATGCATATATAATATATACATACATACATATATATATATATATATATATATATATATATATATATATATATATATATATATATATATATATATATAGATATATATATATATATATATATATATATATATATATATATATATATAGGTAGATAGATAGATAGATAGATAGATACACACACACACACACACACACACACACACACACACACACACACACACACACACACACACACACACACACACACACACACATATATATATATATATATATATATATATATATATATATATATATATATATATATATATATATATGTACATATAACAATTATAATGCTAATAATAACAAAACTAATAATGATGATGATGATTATATAAAAATAACAATTATGATAACAATATGACAATAATAATAACAATGACAATAACAATGACAATGATAATAACAATAACAATGACAATAATATTATCAATAACAATAACAATGACAATAATAATAACAATAGCAATAACAATAGCAATAATAATAACAAAAACAATAACAATGACAATAATAATAAAATAACAATAACAATAACAATAACAATGGCAATAGTAATAACAATGACAATGATAATGATAGTGATAGCACAAATACTAGGTATGCGAACGTTAATAACAGTAATGGCAGGGATAAAAAATGCAGTAACATTACTGACAGTGATGATGATAACAACGATAAAGAACATTTTTAACAAATATCATTGTGATGTTATTAATAGCGAATTACAATAATACCCAATATCATAAACAAGTTCATTAAAGACATCTTAGGAAACCATATTCTGAAGATGATAATCAGAAAGCCAACGGTCCTGGATCAATTTGATATAAACGCAAAGATAAGTGAAAAATAACAAGGGATAAAAAATACACACAGGTTAGGTTTGCGATATTATACTTACTGTGAATTAAATAGAAAGTTAATGGCATCATTAACAGCCAAAAGATAATCAAACAAATCATAACCATAATAATAGTAGTAACAATAACGTGATTAATGAGATAAAGTAATAGTAATAGTAATAATAATAATAATAATAATAATAATAATAATAACAGTAGCAATAGTGATAACAACAATTAAGATAAAAAAAATGTCTCAATTTTTAAATATATTTCACATGGATGAGCTCCTCTGACTTGCCAATGTTTTTCCCAGTCTACCTGAAGAAGACTCAGTAACTTTATCTGTAAAAATGCTTCCCTGGCACCTACGACAATACTTGCACTCATTTATGTTTTTTTAATATACACTGCCGAGATATTTGCTTGAAGGAATATATATTTGGTTGTTGTTTTACCAGGGTACTCGAACGCTGCCTCACTGGCACGTGTGGACTCTTGGCTTATTTGTGTACTGGGTGACTGAACCAACACACAAAACAATCCATTGATGAGTTAAGAAAAAAATAAAAAGAAAACATAACTGTGTCAGTCAGCATGTTCCGTAGCAGCGCAGTGTAGTTGGTAGCTGCGGGGACAAGAGCAAGTCCCAGGCTAGCCAGACTCTCCCGCCACCAAGGACACTGAGCCGCCATCTTGTGGCGGGCCCGACACCCCCGCCACCACACGCCGTGGCTCGCCCTGGCGTCGCTGTCCCGGTGGAGCTTCTGTGCAGGATCCTTCCACAGGACGCCGGGATATTGCCTCCTTTCATCAGGACCTTCGGGAAACATTTCACCTAGGAAGGCTGAGGGCTATGATAGTCAACTTCGCAGGCTCCAGACGTTGCCATTTTGATGGAGCTGGACATCCGTAGCCTCGGTGGTGCCTGGGAGTAGGTCTACTGTGACATTCAGTTTTCTTGGTCAATACCCTCCTGTCTCTTCTCTCCCCCGACGT
>BOPN01004837.1:17500-20000 GCA_017312705.2 Penaeus japonicus
TGTCCTATGGCCAACACAAGCGCCTACCTTCCCAAATGCGAGCGCCGGAGCTGCACCGCACTTACCCTTCGCTTGCCTTGTCCCTCCGGAACCTCGAAGGAACTCCCATGTTGTCTCCGCTTCCTCCCGGCGTCTTCAGAGTAGTTATTCAGTCCTTCCATCTTTGGCACTGCGGAATCCACGACTTTAAACCATCTGTGAATTCTTCCAGTGCCAAGGATATGTGGACATCTCTTCTTCATCGTCCTTTCCTTTGCCTTCCCTCTCTCTTTCTCTCTCTTCTGCTTCTTCGAGCTTTCTTTCTTTCCTCTTTGGGCATTCCTCCTTTGGAAAGTTCTTCAGACTCTTTTCTTCATCTTGAATGTCCACATATCGCTTCTTGCTTCCTCTCATTTCTGTCCATGTTGCAGCAAACATTGCAGCTTTAGCTTCTGTTGACGCTTCAACAACCACACACTTCATAAACACCACCGTGCATGCAGGGATAAAAAAAAATAATGGCAACAAAAACCAGCAGAAGAAAATATAGTGACAAGTATGAAATATAATAACACTAATGCAACAGTATTCCGGGATGAGTAGAATGAATGGGTGACGAAAATGCTCACGAAATACGACCCATTTTGGGGGTTCCCCGATACATTGCGTCATAGAATGCGTCACCTTTCAATCTGGCTCCTCAGGGTGTCGGATCGATAGCTTTCTTCCTGCATCTCGTTTTTTTTATCTCGAAGCTCCCCCCATAACACACCCTTAAGGCATATCGCCCCCGTTGCACAAACGAGAATTACCAAGGGCCTTTTCTTGAGGACCGACATGGGAATGTACGAAGCTCGCAACACAGTGAAATGACCCCCAAAGCAACATGGCATGTTCCTTGTTGCCGAAGTGGTGACCTTGCAAGCCACCACCGCCACCAACAGCCCGGCTCATTCTCTTAAATTATACCTCTGCTGGTTGCCATGGAAACCGAGGCAAACATCAACTGCAACCCCGACTCTTTACGTTCTCTGCAAAATGAACACGGCAGAGTTGCTCGCTCTCACAGGACGACACCATAAGTATGTTGACGTCTACTGCATATCCTCACCGCTGCTGAAACCATCGATCTTTTCGGTCCCGCTATCTTTAGCATTTGTTGATGATCAACTTTCTGCTCTCTGGTCAGTCAGTGCGGCTCATTCGCGGTCCTCCTGGTGAGTCGTAAGGCCGTACCATCATCCTCGCCTCTCGGTCGAACTATGGAACATTCTATGGTATTAGCCTGTGTCATTCGGATAATTTTTCTTACGGAAGAGCTTTATTTATCTTGCTTAAATATATTGTGTCGGATACCTATGTAATCGATTGTTCTCTGCAATGTTCTATCATTAACAGAAATATGATTTGAAGTGAGAATGAACAGTATTTTTGTTCAAGGAAAATCTTTAAAATAGCAAGGTAAATAATAACCAGTATAAGAAATCTCGAAAAATATAAAGCTATTATAATGCACAAGCAAACCATATCGAATTAGTGCACAACATACACAATACCTGAAAACAGTAATGAAAAATGTCACGAGGCAAAAATTACATTATTATTAACAACCTATACATTTAGAATTATAGCATAGAATATGAAGAACTATCAAACAAACAAACAAACGTGAAATGCATTGCTGACTTTCAGAAACAAAACTCGCATTTCCAACTTTCCAACTTTTGTTTTTTCTTGATTTATTTTCGCTTTTTACTCTGCTTCAACTTCCCAAGGAATTTCTTGTACTTTCACCGTGTCCAAGCCAAATTTCCAAGCATAGTTGATGTATTTATCAATAAGCTGATATCGAGGGAGTTCTGTATAGTGTGCTACTGTTTTTGTAATCTCGCATCTCACAAATCACACACACACACACACACACACACACACACACACACACACACACATATATATATATATATATATATATAAAATGTTAATTCATCTATATTTACCCTAACACACAAAGCCGGATTAACCCAACGCCTCCTCATCGCTCCGGTGCAAACGCCCTTCATAAAATCTTTATTCATCAATAATCAAAACCATAATTCATTACAAACAGCCAATTCCTACAACACGTAAACACAAAATGATTAATCACCAGTGAATTTTGTCATCAAAAGAGGATCGAGTTCCACTGTTCCTCTGCTACTTTAAGGTTATGGTGGCACGAGGCTCCTTCACTTTCAGTTCTACATGTATGCGGTGCTTGGACGAAACAATATGGCGTCCCTGATAAAACACGAGGCAAGAGTTTTTGCACTAAAATGTAATTTTACATTTTGGATCATATCATACATATTGCATCAGTACAAATGTTATTACCTTGATAGAACCTTGTCCCATACATTTAAATATACCCGGTATATAAAAAATATGAAGTAAACACCTTTTTTGATCATTTACAATAAAATACATCCACACAAACAGATATATGCTTCTGAACACACACACAAATATATATATATATATACAT
>BOPN01004837.1:25000-45000 GCA_017312705.2 Penaeus japonicus
AAAAACATTAATTCTTGGGAACTGGAATGAGGTCGTCTTAAGCTATAGAAGCCTCGTGGCTTGTTCAGCCCTCCCTATACCCCGTTCGGGCCCCTTGCCCCCCCCCCCTCCCCTCCAAGCTTCGCCGACGGAAGCCCAACGGCCCGGAAGTCACGAATGCCGCCCCGGGCACCGCTACCATCCCGGTCTCCTCCCCCATTCAACCTCGCCCTCCCCCCCGCCTCCCCCCGTTGCAAATTGTTCCTTCAGACACTCTCAAGACTTGTAGGTCCTAAAACCCCACCCCCGCCGCCTACGCGCTTCTCTCTAATCCCTTTCCTCGGCCAAAGTAACTTCATTCGATCCACTTCGCGGCCAAACATACCTCCCCGTGAAGAGTGCACCAGTTCTTATCCTATATTCCGAGCCGCACCTGCTCCCTTCACCACGAACCCCGTCCCAAGCTTCCACTCCAGTCCTAACGCAATTTCCACCGGCTATCTTCCTCCTCATACAGCGATAACAAGCATGTTGAGCGCATGCTAGCACATGTATCTCTGCGCGCCTGCATGGAAGCGTGCATGTACGTACACATGTGCATGCGTGTATGTGATCGCATCAATGTGTTCGATCAAGCAGAGTTCGATGGCGGCGGCGCGGGCGATGATGGTGCGTGACGATAGAGGGACCGTAAGGTCAGATAAGGAACTCAGTTCGCACCTTCAGCACAGACTGCGAACCGGAGGAAGCGTGGGAGAGGGAAGACAAAGAATGGCGGGGAAGAGGCGTGGCGAAAATAAACGGTGATAAAGGGAATTGAAATGAGAACAATGACATATGAATAATAATGAACAATGTAATCCAGACGACGCGTTTGAGGATGTGAATACGAAGACGACGAATAAAGAAAGTGATAAAGGAAAGGAACGAGAGGTGAAGGAAGACAGGCCGAGGTCCCCAGGTGTGGCCTAGAGGGCAGGAAGTGAGTCGTATGCCCAAGGGCGTCTCCGAGACCGTTTCAAGATGGCCACCTGTCCCGTATCACTGTACCCTCCCGCACTCGCTGTACCGGCCTGTGCCTTCGTGCCAAACGTTTTTCTTTCGTATGGGTATCAGTTTGTGCCAACCTGCGCCAGCCCTTCATATTGTGCACCAGAATACTGGACTTTACCAGCCTGTAACAATTCATATCCTTTTCTTCTTGACTAAATCGGCTCTACCGCTTCCTGGAATGTTCCGAATGTTCCGAACGAGTGTTTAAAATCAAACCACCATTTTATTCTAAACTGGGCTATCTGATGTGTATATGTTCTGATGATCTCCGAATGTCTGTGTGTGCGTGCGTGCACCTCAGCAGTGATGACTTCATGTCAGACAAAAAATAACCACAAAAACTGTGGTATGGGATGGGAGGCGGTAGGAGGCGGAGGGTTCCAGAGGATGGAGGGATAGCAGGAGAGACAAACACGTCTTTTGTGAGGTTTTGTTGTTTGGACTCTCGCAGTCGTCACGCTTCACTTCCTCTCCTTCCTTATCCCCTTTTCCTCAAATTCCCTTTCCCAGTTTTTGCATTTTTATGACGATCTTCCTGTGATATTCATTCATAAGCTCTTAATCACCTCAACAAATCCTAGTGACTCAGTTCGCTCCTTTCAAAGGACAAGCTGCCATGTACCATGACGAGGTGGAGGGGGGAGGGGGGAGGGGGTAGACGATGGTGGTGGCCGAGAGGGTCATGCGGTCTCTCATGCACAGAACGATCCAGCCAGACAAGGTGGAGCCCGGCTCGCATTGGACCTACACTATGTTACATAAGCTTCTTTTTTTTGTTTTTATAAACATAGATATTGAGCGCAATCCACGCAGCCTTATCATCTTCAGCCTACCAGACGTACCATATTAGCATATCAATATGTTAGCAAAATCTATCCCATGCAAAAGATGTTGAAATGTCTGACAGCTGACAGTAACTTTTATATCTATTTCTTTGCGGTCGGGTCGACATAAAAACGTCACAAGCGGCAGTGTGAATACTAAGACGAAGATAATGAGGGCTAAGGTCAACGCTGATGACCTATGTTAGCATATAGGTCACAGACAAGTCCGACGGCTTCTCATAATGAGGATGGGGGTGGGCGAGGGGTTGGAAAGAGGAAAGAGGGGGTCGTGAAAGTCGTCCTCGGTTATCGTACGTGCAAATGGCGTTAGGGACGGGTCGTGCGTTGCCTCTGTCGGCGGCTCGTGAGGGCGAAGCTGTCAATAGGCAAGAGGGGACTTGGCGTGACTGCTGGGGGAGGAAGGAAGGGGGAGGGAGTGTCTTAGCGTCGCGTGAAGCTGGTGCTGGTGGGGGCCTTGACCTCTCCACTCCCAGTCATGCTCCACCACCCCAGCCTTGCCCCCTCACCACCACTACCTAGTCTCTCTCCTCCACCATCGCCAACACCCCATTTTCTACCATTATGGCTCCGACTTCCCATTCTCCACCACGCACCACCCAACGCCCGAAACATTCCCATTAACACTTCTGCCTTCAAGAGACTGACATGTTTCCTTTCCCTACACCAATTCACTCTAGACCTCAGTAAAGTGTCCCTCTCTGCCTCTTCCCTTCAGACGCCTTCCTCCCCATTCGAGCGGAGTCCCTGCCTCCCCCATGCTATTCTCCCTTCGGGCCTCCGGCAGGAAGTGACATGAGGGCTTCGGCAGAGCTCTACAATAGCTGCAATTAAAAGGTTTTCCACACTATAATGCGACAGACAATGCCTTGCTGCGCTTGTTAACTGTAAACAACCTCTCCTCATTCCCATAACATCTGTGATAGCAACATCACAACTTCCTTGCAGCCAAGATAGACAGGTTTTAACGGGAACAAAATATTTTAATAATCTAACTACAGAACAACAGGGACCGGAGTGGAAGTAATGCCATTTCCCTTCCATGTTAACAAGGTCACAATAGGGTTAAGTGTTTCGACTAGGTTATATACTATTAACTTTTTTCATTCAGCGAAGAGTTTCGAGCAACAAAATGAGGCTATAGCGTTACCACAATGTTTTCTATCGGGGGTATGGGAGGGGGAGGCCTGATAACTAACGCACAATGATATGATGTGAATAAAAGTAAAGTAAAGCATCTAAACCGAAGGAAGTTGAGAAGGATCGCATAAAAGTGCAGGCTGGGAACAATACACGATAAAAAAAAACCCTGATAACTCTTGCCATACATAAAGGAAATGAGTTCGGCTGTGATTACGAAGAAACTGACTCCAAGAACTACGGGAAGGAAATGAAGATAAAAAAAAAATGTTGTTCGGTACAAATGAGCGGTTGCCGGGAGCGGCTCGGGGTGCGCATCTGTGCCTCACAACACTGCCCAAGAAGCCCACACACTGCGTTAAATTTCCATGACTAATGACATTTACCCACCGAGCAGCATCAGCGAAGGTCTCGCGGCGGCTTCCGAGATGACCCACGGAAACCCGAGGGAGCGTTTTCGGCTTCCCGGAGAAATCGAAGCGCAAGAAAGGATCAGAGACAAGACGCCAACGCGGCGCTAAAGAGAGCAACCGGCGAGGGCTGACAGTCAGCTGTGTCGCGCCTCTGCCGGGGATCCGTAGATCAGACCTTGGCTCTGCCTACTCTCGTGCCCCGAAGGACAAGTCCTACTGCACCTGCAGGGTCATCAATGGATATCCTGGGCCGCTATGAAGTCTCATAACTTTTGTAATAAGTATTTCCCCCGCTCAACATTTGCCTCCTACAGGTAACATGCCTTGTCATTTTCTTTCAGAATAAAAAAAACAAAAAAAACATTATTACTTTTCTCCCATACACGCGTATCAGAACATTTGTCATACATATGATCACGAATAATACACATACATATATATTCATACATAATGTGTATATATACATAAATGCATACATACATATATAGACACACATATAAATGTGTATATATATATATATATATATATATATATATATATATATATATATATATAAACACACACACACATATATATATACATAAGCAATACATACAATACAAAACACTTCTATAACAACACATAGTCTCTCTCTCTCTCTCTCTCACACACACACACACACACACACAACAAGGAGCACCGAGAGAGGTGGCATGGCCGACGGGCACGGGAGAGGGAGAGTATAAGGGAGCGAGGGTATCTGGCCATAAGGGGGCGCTGCGGGTGAATCCCTCGATCCAACTCCTTCCAACGAGATCCAACCGCAGTCCCGCGTGTCTGGACTCGACTGATCTCGAGCGCAGGGCCAGCAACAGCAGCTGAGGCGAGAGTGATAGAAACAACTAGTGCACGCGGGGTAGAGTTTACGACTGGGTTGTGCTGTAGAAATGAGATTTTTTTTCGTGTGTCATGTATATTATGTTCTTTGGGATGTGTATATGTGTATGTATGTATGTATACACCAAGCAAAATACTAATTATAGTAGGTGACCGCGTGGTGGCGGTCCGAGGGTGTGGGCTGCGGGGCCTGGGGGTGGGGGGAGGGGAGGGGGGAAGCGGGAGCGGGAAGGCGCCCGGCAGGTGAACATCAACCATCTGGTGCTCAGCCTACGGGGCACCTTCCCTCCCCCACCCCCTCCCCCTCCCCCTCACTCATGCTCCCTTCGCCATTTCTTTCTCCTTCTCTCTCTTACTGTCCTTCTCTTTCTTTCTCTGTAGCCGAGCCATCTGGTCCCGGCTCCTCCCTGGTCTCGTTCAGCCAGACGGCGGCGCTCCGGTCCGCCCGCGAGTATGCTGCTTGTCACTCCCTTCGTGTCAATCACTGATCATTCTGCACTAGCTCTCCCTTCGCCATTATTGCCAAATTGCCATTCATTCATTCTACTGCTAATAACTAAGATAATTAAGCCCACCACCTGCATCTGCCTCCCGCAGTTTAGTCATAAAAGCTTCCTGTTCCTTTTTGTTTTCTGTTCCTCCTTGGAATCCCTTGAATTTTAACTCTAATTTCTGCAATGGAAAAAAAACAGCATCAAACTGCCAGGATCATCTCCATATTATCTGCAAGTTCATCATGGTACCATTAAAACCATGCTTTCAAAGCACGCTGTGCCTTCTCTCCTTCCCATTCATCTTTCTCTCTACCTGCCTTTCCCCTATTCCCTAATTTCCCCCTCGAGCTCTTCCTTTTCCCTGCTTCCCCCGCCCTGGCCAACCCCCCCCTCCCCCCCACACCTCCTCCGCCCTGATAATTACCTGTATGAACACTTATAAACGTCAGTTCCCCCTGACCCTCACTCACTGGGGTTTCCCTCGAGGCTGACCCGTCGTTCGAATGTCCCTTCCTGCGGCCGACCTCTCGCGGGTGCAGGTCGAGCGCGATGCCCAGTTGCCCGCGCCTCGGCCGGTTCTCACAGCAGTCACGCACGCTCAGTAGCCAAGCTAGTGAGGCATATGCAAAACTTCCATGTCATTGATGCGCATATGTATATGTATGTATGTATGTATGTGTGTATATATATATTTATATATATATGTATGTATATATATATATATATATATATATATATATATATATATATATATATATATATATATAATGTATATATATTATATAAACACACACACACACACACACACACAAACATTTGAATCACCGTCTTAAATCGATTTTTTCAGAATTACTCGGCAAATAGACCGATGTTGCTCATCAGTAATTCAAAAAATCGATTTACGACGGTGATGAAAAAAAGAACCATAATTGCCTGTTGGGACTCTGCTGCTCTGACAGATAACCCTGCTCGCCGCTCGTCGCTCTGACTGACACGGAAAGGTCATGCAGGAGATCGATGGCGCCCCGCGTTTTCAGCGTAAGGCCTCGAACGGCTCGCTGTCTGCGCGGGAGCAGACTGAAGACTGAAGAAGACTCTACGAACAGCCGAGTGCCCTAACATCGCACGAGAAGCAGGACCGCACTCGGGACGTCTGCAGTGGACAGGAAGTTGACACTACGTATGTCTAGCATTGATATCTGTTCTTTGGCGTTCGTAAATTTATTCTGATTAATCCTCAGTGCGGATGAAAAACTGTATTTCACACGCGCCCGGGTCTCTTTCCGACGGCGTTCGCACCAGGAGCAACTTCGAAACGTCCATGCTATAAACAATGGCTCGGGCGCGGAGCCCTTTGAGCCCGCGCGAGGCCCCAGGTGACCCGGGGGTCAGGGTTCATCGAGGGGCGGGGTCACGGGGCTACCTTAGTCCTCATCGATGAATAATCAACCTCGGGTGGTGAACCTGATCGGAAAACGCCCTGACGATCCTGGCGGCGGGTCGGGTCTTGTAACCTCAAGCTTCTCGGCAGAAATCGAGGGGGATTCGCGGAAACGAGCGAGTCAAGAGGTCGCGTGTGAATTATGGATTCCGGGCAAACCTTGTGATCACCGGCGAGTCAGGAGCCGCGAGGAGTCAAGAGTTCAAAGGCGCGCCGGAGATTCGCGGGGCCTCGTAACGCGCGCGGATCTACTTTTCGCAAAGGATTTTTACCGTCTGGGAGATTGCGTTATCTTGTACCGTACCGAAAGATGAAATGGAATAGCGAGTTTGCATTAAAAAAAGTTTTCCCACAGGATGTGACACGGTTCTCTGGCGAAGCAAGTAAAGACACCATGTTTTCGCAGCTGCAAGAATGCTTCTGCTTGTTCTTATGCAGAGCGACGGGAAATATTACAGCGTGTAATAACGATGTGGGAAGAGAAATTTGCGACTTTGTGCCGCTTTCCACATTATTAAAAGTAACATTATCTTGTAATTCCCGAATCAATAGTGCCATAATTCCCTCTCATATCTAACTGGGTTAATTGTTTTTATATGTAACTCATTTACCGATACTACGCATCTGATTTGAGTATTATAGTTACTATAAAATAGCGATAAATTGGCCAATTGGTAACACTGCGTCGACTGCTTTCAAAGTATTCCCGCCAAAACTAAAGAAAACAATGGCGCGCGTGGAAACATGAATTCTCCTTCTTCGAAAACTTGCCAAAGTAAAGAAGCGAATTTTATTATATTTCTGGGAAGCCGTTTCACCGGACATCGAACCTCAAACGGCGTGTTAATCAGGATGAAAATAATGTCTGAGGACAGCTAGCGTTAATAATCCGAAGTGTTTGATCGATGCTAAAGGATTAAATGAAGGAGCAGCCGGCTAGCTTTTCCGCCCTCGGATCCTCACGACCCGCCATTGAGGCTAAGAGCGAGAACCGCAGCCGCCGCACCCGTCCCCCGCCAGGCTAATTCCCCTCATGCGCACGGGGCTGTAGGTGCGGTATTAGCATATCACTCTCGTGGGAGTAGGCCTTTCAGCCATCCTCAGCAGCTAGATACAAATGTATCAGCACAATGCAGTAGCTGTGATTAAGCCGGAGGATAAATATTTATCGAGCGTACATATCAGTAAGTATTTACTTTCATGCACTAACACAGCAGCAGCCTGTGGGTTAGCCGGCAGCAACGCGCGATCGCCCGCGTAACGGCCATCGGAGATTGGAGACATGAATCCCAGACGGAACTAGAGAGAAAGAGAGAGAGAGAGAAGAAGAAGAAGAAGAAAACAGTGACTTCAGAAACCCGGAGCAGAACCGCCGAGAAAAAGACTTTGTCTAGAGGCACTGGAGCGAAAGAGACGATGGGCCATCATAAACTATTCAAACAAAGGTAACAGCACGAAAACGGAGAGCTTGAATCAAAACAGAACAAAACCGCGAGCTCCCCGGTAGTCCCCGCAATGCTCATCGATGACCGCTGAGCTTTTGGGAAAATTTCGTGCGTGAGCGATCAACCTCTGTGTTGCTGGGCACAGCCTGAATTACACACGTTGGAAAGAGATGAAAAGAAACGCAAAGTTAAAAAAAAATGCTCGTCAGTTTCGCTTCGTATTAAACATATATGCATTTACGTTTTTAATTAGTTCCCGTAAACCTTCCCTACACACATATAAACTAAGACCTATCAAAGAGGCAGGATTAACGCGCTGCTCCTAATGACCTCGGCGTTTGCAAAAGACGTGACAATTAGGCTCATTACTGCCCCCCCCCCCCGATCTGAGACGACTGACCCGCGGCGAGTATATGAGGAAGGGACTGGGAGGAGGGAAGAGGAGGGAAGAGGAGGGAAGACATGGTACTGTACAATTACATGCTTCGGGGTGAAGGACCGGGATTCACACCGATTAGTCCCGGAGGCCAGACGGGGGAGACAGGAAGTTCTTGTCTTTAACTGTACTTTCCTTTCGAGCCGCAATCAAATGCATTCGCATCCTTGGCTCAACATAAAGGGCTGGCAGGAGTCACGTTTTGTGCTTCGATCAATCGCTATTAACCATATAAAAAACTAAACACTTATGGAACATGACGCAATAAAGACACCGATAATTTATCAACGCAAGGACAAGTCGCTAACACCTTTAGCGATTTTTCTCTCTTCAAAACAACTCGTGGTTAAAGAAAAACAATTTCCAGGAAAACCTGCCCTGTATAATTTCTATGACTGCGTGTTGCTGAGAGAGGACCCTTGGCTACGTAGCGACTCGTGCACCGAGATGTTGCAAGGCATTTAGTTGCTACCACATGATTAAGACCTGTGATATAATAATTACTTGCTATTTACGTTCATGATACCAAGTTTAGAAAACTGGTAATTCGCCTTGAAGGCTAAATTTAATAGCAAAGTTTAAACTTCTATATGATCTATGACTTGCAACAGATGCGAAAAAAATGTTGCAGTTTTTGCAACCCTCGAGTCGTATCTTTACGATGTGCCTGGAATTCCAAATCAACAATTACTTAATATTTCGGTGCATTTTCGTCTATCAAGCACTCCCTCAACACGATCAGGCAGCGAGGAAATACACAGACACAAAAATCCATCAAGACCGCGCCAGAGCCTCCAGAGACGCCGGGCAACTTTTTCCCACGGAAATCGGGCTGCTTTTTGCCGCGTGCCACATGAGGGGAAAGAACCTCCGCAGGTTTTATCGTAATCAACCATCAAACACGTAAATCATTTAATGTTTATCTCTATGAGGGCGTGGGTGCAACATTTACTCCGATCAATTAACTGCAATCACTTTTGAGGGACGGGGGGGGAGGGGGGTAGTGTTCAAAATACATTAGGCACGGAACGAGAGTAACACAGGCACAACGATAATATTAATGATAATCATAATCATAATAAATAATAATAATAGTAATCATATATGCATAAATAAATATGTGTAAATATCTATATCTACATCAATACATACATTATATATATATATATATATATATATATATATATATATATATATATATATATATATATATATTCACACACACACACACACACACACATACACACGTGTACACGGACACCTAGGTATATCCACCCACACCAACACAGGCACGTTCCCACTCGCAAGCACAAGCCCACTGCCTCTCGTCCCTCTGGCCATTCGGGCGCCCATCCCGCCCACCCTCGCCCGCTCCGTCAACACCACGGGCGAGGGAGGCGGAGGGAGGCCGGGGAGGGAAAGCAGAAGGGGCGGGCGCCTCACACGGTGAGTGAGCAGCTTCTGTCCGACAAAAAAGGCTGGAACTGCCCGAGCAGCTGTGATAGCCACTCATTATTTTTCCCCAAGAAAAAAACATATATATCTAGGAAATTTTCATTGAGTAATGTATTTATTAGTATTTGGTTAGTAGCGCATTCGATGTTTTTTTAGTCACTCCCTCGTGCTTCAAAGGAGTCCTTGGATTAGCTTGGAAATGTCGTGCGTTTAGCTTTTGTTCATCTCACCCATCACCATCTGGAGTGTTAGGATCGAATCTGATCCGCCGTTGTCTCTGTTGGATCTCGTGTTAGGATCTGTTGTGATCCTCATTGTTTGGCTCTGGGGCTGTTGGTTAGTTTCATTAGTGCTTGGTGAGTATAAGCAGGTCGAGCAGTAACAGGCGAGAGAGAGAAGTTCGTTAAGGAAGGTCTTACAGGACTGGATCCTTTGTTACCAGTGTTATATGTAGGGAACGAAGAAGATCAAACGTCCACAATAGGTTCGTGCGCAGGTTCCCCCCTGGTGGTACCTGACTCTATAGATAAACAGCTCAAAGGACTATTTCTGTACCTTTACATTTACACTTATTCTTTCTTGGTAGCATTAACACCGCAGTTAAGATATATAAACAGTGAAATTAACTTATATCTACAAGAGGTACCTCCAGTTTTTTTTTTTAGAACAGCATTATAAATCACGAGCACATGTTAGGATATTACAATTACAGTGTACTTACAAAAAAAAAGTAGTTAATTGTGAAACTGTCTGACAAAGTAACATCAAATGGGGATACCTAAATGAGACTGTGCAGGAAAAATACTTAGACGAAGCAACTCGTGTTAGTAGAAAAGCTAGAGATTACTGTCCTACAGGTAATTCTATAAAAGGCTTCCATCATCCGTTAATATTACTGGTAAATATAAATTGAACAATATAACCGCCATTTAACTACCAATATAGCTCCTTGTTAGATATTATCTAAAGCAGTTCACACAAAACCTCTTAATGAATAGTGAAAAATGACCGGTAAATGAAAAACACATTTCTGGCGTATTCATGATCAAAAAACAAATCTTGAAATTCAGTGAAATCATTCATTATATCATGAAATGGTGCAATTACGAGATGAAAAAAAGGGTCACAAAAATCTTATAAAGAGCACATTAGTTGAAAATGTTTATGTGAACCCGTAGGGCAAAAACACATCTGTCATTGCATGATTTACTAAAACACTGGGACAGCATTTCAACATAAGACTGAACTTGGTGAATCAAGAACTGGTTTATGCAATATGCAAGTTGACATCCCCCTCTAAGAACAGAACGGTACTTACCTCACTACTTACCTCGGTGTTAGTAATGTGCACTTGTTAGTATGGTGCGAGTTAGTGCAATTAGTATTGGTGCATCATTAGTATTTGGTGATTAGTGTAGATTAGTTGTTAGTATATACAATAAAGTAACTGGTGTTTAGTAGCTTTGTTAGAGAAGTTAGTAATTTAGTAATTCTTCGGATTAATAAGGTGCGGAGATGTCTGATTGCAATATATGCGGTTGAATACTTACCTGCTAACAGCTTTACCTGACTCACAGTCGTGTAATTAGCCTAATTAAAATATAATCATCTATGTTGCAAATCAACATCCTGGTGCATATTTTTCCTTGACTAATGCAGGTGACACAGCGTTACCAGGCACAGCTAAAGCGAAAACATTGAGGCTAAATGGACTCACTGATCGATTGCGTGTCGTCATGAAAAGGGTGTCACGTACAAACATTTGCAAGATTGAATGGCACCGCATGTCTAAATACATACTTTATGAACACTATTTTGAAACTTGACTATGAGTTAGATAAAACCATCAGATCAGACTGTGATTCGTGCTTTTTTATTAATTTGTTAGATGTGGATTAGTAGACTGTTAGAAGTACATTCGTATGTTTGCGATGTTTCTTAAAGAGTTTAACTTGGGTGAAAATGACTAAATATCTTATATGGAATCAATAAAATGTATAAAATAATCTGAAATATTCAGGTAAGTGTAAATAACTAAATAACCAACACTTTTGATAATGAATAATAACAGCCACAAATGAGATGACAAATACAGCTAGACAAAATCATATACTTACGTAGGTATTTGTTATTTGTAAGTAGTGAGAACTGACGATGATAGTATTACGCAAGTGGAACCAGTGAAAAGACTAGATATAATTTAAAATGTTCAAAGGACACTGTTTTGTGATGATGACAGAACGGTTGGTGTGGCGTCGAGTGTATGGTGTTATGTTCCTGATCTCTACCAAGTGTTATAAAATTTGTGCTTGCAATGTTAACTACATGGGACTATTACGTGTGTCTGAATATTGATACATCCCGCAGTTTAATATTGGGTGTTAGTATGTGTCAATAACCTTGTTGCTAGTTCTTTTATCCTATCAATTTAATGTCAATTCTGGCCTAGCTGCTTAGTATTTCTGTAATTAATGCAATAAAAATCATTATGCAATATACACACGATTAAAATAGTCATAAAAAATCCCTAAGATACGTTAAATATGCACTCATGGAGTATAAAACTATATAATTCGAATGTCGTATGAACAGTGTTGAGGCTATTAATACGGTGTATAAACCATGTATCGGCAAATATAGTTTGAAATATAAGCGGTAACATCGCTGGAAGTAAGCTTAAAAAGTGTCTGAATCGATATTAGTGTATTCTAATTTCTAATACTACGAATATCTAGCTGCATTTGTGCTCCAAGTGTGGCATGAGCAAAGCATTTGGATTTATATTAAGTATATCGCTTTTAATCATATAAACAAAGACAATATTAGTCAGATATATTGTGCATCGGTGGCTTTAATAAATATAATCATATTCAGCTTTGCTCTTGATGTTTGTATTTCTCTTGGTGGACTGTATTTGGTTGGACAAGATTAATCGAGTTTAGTGGTTGCAAGTTAAGCGGTTAGTATATGTGAAGTTAGTCGAGGTTAGTAGCTGTGCAGTGAGATACTTACCTGGCAGTAACAGGCCGTGCAAGCACTTCGTGCTTCCTAAATCTATCAATATTCGTACTATCCTAACTGTCCTACTCTAGGCACTGGGTAATTCAGGACGTCCTAACTCTTCAGCTGTGAAAAATGTAATCCTTAAATCCTGTGCAATTACGCGTCCGTAGGAGAAGCGAGGCTGCACTAACACTGACGAAAGAAAGCAAATATTTTCCTGACTGGATGCAAGACAAGAATAGAACTTTAACTCGTCCCTTCCGATGCTATGCAAGTATATCGCTCATATGCAATTTTTTTAAGTGACTGTGCTGGAAAATTTCTCTTTTCTTCAAGTTAGTCAAAAGAATTAATTTTGTCGACAGATTTCAACTGATTGTGCTTAACATGTTTATCTTCCATCTTGTTTTCAGCCTTATGTGCCAATTATTTCCATGACAAATTAATCAACTTTATATCACAAGTGTTGTTCAGCTTAAAAAAAATCATTTTGAAATGTTGTTCAGTCGTTGTGTGAACTAACAGCAATACTTATTTTTTGTTGCAATCTAAAAAGTCAATGAACTGGATTTAATGCATTGTATAAAACAATGAAAAATAAATACAACTGTCCGCAGAGGTCATGAACAGTTTACTGCATGATTAAGCTTCTAAATGGCACTTCCGAAAAATTACACAATGATTAACGCAACATGCATGCAGGTAATGCAGTAAAATCTAGATTCCGCTAGACTTGGCAACATTATTAATTTCAGCCAAATAATCACGACCTATTTGAGAGCAATTAACGACAACACGCAGTCGAAAGGAAGGCTATCACAAAGCTATCTATCCAAATTGCCGGTATTCTAAATATCCTAACTCACAAGAAGGAATGCCTAAGAACCCAGATGCCCCTCCCCCTCCCCCTCTCCCAACATACGTGAGGGCGGACCACGTGTTTCCCCGCGACAAGGGAGATGGCTTCAGCCTGCCAGCAGCATCCACGTCCCTCAGGAAACACTCCGGCGATTGCAGCTCATCACACACAGTTCTTTATCTCTGCAGCCGACGGAGTCTCTGGAATAAAGGAGAAAAATGACGTTAGCGATGGGCTTTCATATAATCATAAGCTGTGAGGAAAAATAATTATTAGACACAAATGCCTGACGGGATACAGAGCTCCTCCCAAGAGTGACTTGTGGCCGCGTGGAAGGTTAACGAAAGAAGTAGCGTGAAGGATTTGTTACCACATCGACGCCCTTGCTGCTGAAATAACTTCGACTTTCGGTCGGGAATCTATAAACAAAATATCTCATCTAACACACACACAAAAAAACCCAAATCATACATAAAGATAATTACTTTAATTTGACTTTGAATGAGAATAAGACTTCCTTTTAGACATTCTATTTTATCTTTCTCCCTGCGATGTTGAAATTAAAAGCTCCAAAGCCTCGCTCTTTCTAGCTCATATATCATCCCGTTATTGAGGCTAAATTCGCCAGAGAGCCTTAGATTACCAGACCTTCGTCCATATCGAATTTAATGTTAGGGCTGGCACGAAACTGGCCGTAAATAATCATGACTATCCGGAGCGCATGCGCGAGAGGACACGAGTTGTGGGCCGGTGGGCTAAGGACGGCACAGTTCCCACTGATAATTGTCACATTGAGAGACTTTGATTTTGCCGAGTAACACGCGTGCGCAAGAGCCGAAGAGGATATGATGCGCCATTAATCTTGCGTCTCCGGGCTGGGTAGTTAGTCATGTAAGACCTAAATACTTAACAGACGAGAATGGAAGGGTTTCGGGTGCGGGAGGGGACACTTAGAAGAGGCGGAGTGGAAGTGCATGGCAGTTGGTGTGTGGGCGGCAGGGGGGAGGGGGGAGGATGTGGAAGAGGGGGTGGTGTGAGATGGAACTCATGAGCGACAACAGCGCACAACGCAGACTGAGGACATCTTGCGTTTAGAAAGAACACTTATCTGATTTATTCACATGAAGAGCGAAGAAAGAAGAGAGAGATATATAGATAGAGTAGAATAGAGAGAGAAAGAAAGAGAGTAGAGAGAGAGAGAGAGAGAGAGAGAGAGAGAGAGAGAGAGAGAGAGAGAGAGAGAGAGAGAGAGAGAGAGAAAGAAAGAGATAGAGAGGGGGGCGTTGTGAGTCGGTGGTCACAGCGTCCGCTGATTAGAGCAGAGTTCTCGACTATCAAAACACCATCTCTGACACCTTGGCATGCACTTCCGAGCAACACAGACGTATCTCATGCTCGCTTTACTCGTTCCTTTGGCAAAAAAGTCTGAATACAAAGTAGCCGAGATGCTCCTGGAAGTGAAAACAAAACCTCTTGTTACACGGCCAATCACAAGTGGTCCTTACACTTCACTTAAACATGCTGTCTCGCACTTCGACGCCGTTTAGTCATCTCTCAGAAATTCGGGAAAAGTATTTGCAAAATTCCGCAAATACGCTAAATGCTTTGCCGTGACTCCCAATGAATGACTATAGGTGCTTGGAGGTGAGTGGCTTTTAAAGGAAGAATTCCGGAGGGAGATTTGCAACGGCGGAGGGGGTCCTAAATAATAATAATTATAATAATAAAAAAAATTTATCTGCATCTAGTTCGGCGACTTTCTCATGCAGAATCCCGCCGTCGCGCTGGCAACGGCAAGCATTCCTGAGATTCCGCAAGATCACAAGCGGGAAAAAATCTGGTTCAGTTGCTCAGAACAAGTTTGATCAGTCGTTGCTCTAGTCTTTGTTCACGAGCGAGGTCTAAAAAGGACGTCCAGCCCCCAACCGTATAAAGGACCCATACATATTCCACGAAGAGGTCTCCTTCACGGGAAATTGGCCGCTACTGTTGAAGAAGGCCTGGGCGCATCCTTGCCTTGGCGTGTCCAGTACGCGGCCCTTGAAGGTTGCATGATCTCATGGTCATACACACACGCGCACGCACGCTCGAACACACACACACAGACACACAGACACAGACACAGACACACACACACACACACACACACACACACACACACACACACACACACACACACACACACACACACAGAGCGGGCAGAAAGCGTAGCGCCATGGGCAGCATGAACTCATGTCCTGACTCCTGGCGCAATTCTTGCCATTCATTCACTCCTTCCGTCTTTCCAAGCCAGTGCAGACCTCAAACGCCAACGAATATAATCGTCATTTATTCTGCTAATCACCTGACTTAATCACGCCGTCGTCCTTGCCATAAAAAATCGGTATTCCTCCCCTCCTTCACAAAGCCCCTCCCTCTCCCCCCCCCCCCCCCCCCCCCCCCCTCCCCCACCTTCGTCGCAGCCCCGCCCCCACGATCCGGCCGGACCGCGCGCCGTCGCTGCAACCGCCACCACAACCGCATTTACTACTCCGCCGCGGCATTTCATGAACTCTGAGCTGACCAGTTTTTCCCGCGTGTACGATCTTGGGTCTCCTCGTTCCACTGCACTATAGAGGTTAAAGTCCAAGACGATGTAGATAATGGTGGGCGACTCCTGATTTAAGGGCGATAATCCGCACCAATCGTAATCAATATTCGTCCGTACGATCAGTCGTTTATAAAATAATATCTCACTCTCGGGCGCGGAGTAAAAGTAATTTTACAATTATCAGAAAAAGTAGCAAAATATTGTCAACTCTTGAGGTGACTTTCTCATTTCTCTGTTTTAGAAATCTAACCTCCGTCCGAGATTTGTAACTACAGCCTGGAGGACCACAAGCCCCTCTGAATACCTAGTAAATAAAAGCTTCACACACCGCAAATGTTATCAAGATTCCCTCTTTTGAATACCTAAGGCACCGGCCATAATGCATTCTTTAACAGTTGAGTGACCGGCTGTGTCACTGCGAGTCTGCTTTCCCATGAATAAAAGAAATGAATTCACAGAGTGTGGCCTATTGCACACGTGACCACCACAAACAAACAAACAACTGCCAAAGGAAAGCAAATCACAATACAAAAATTCTACAACTTTCCTTTTTGACGAGTGCCGGCGAGCGGCGGTCAGTGAGGTAATGATGATGGCATGCAAATTAGTGTGACGCGGTGATGGGGGGGCATGTTGATCAGAGTGACGTGTCCACGACAATGTCGTGCTAACATGGGAGGTACTCTCATCAGGTGACATGCAAGAGTATGATAATTAACCTTCCTGACAGTCCACCACCCCTCTCGGGTTCGCCAATAAACAGTGGAACCAGTGTTAAACATGATGATTTTCTTTGCCTAACAAATCTCGACATGTGCTGCGTTATGAGAAAAAGCGTCAATGACTCATAAACTGGAAGGCAGCCCCGCGCCGCCTGCCTTGGGACGGGCCGGATCGGGTCTTGCACCACTCTGGAAGACATGAAGACGTCGCCAGATCCCCGGACGATATCAGAAACTCCCTGTCCGCGACATGATCAGCGGATTTATGGGACGAGCCGAGATGCGCAGATTCCTCCGGGATTCACTTTGTGGCTACTGGATAAAGCGCCTTTCTTTTAAGAGGACGTAGACATCTAACCGTGCATGGCCTGTCGCTTAAAACCTCGTCTCGTAAAAGCGCGTTAAACCGATTAGGATTAAAATACACGGTTCATAACGCTACTTTGTAGGAATTCCTCGCGTCTCCTTTCGCTACAATCTTCAAGTTACATGATTATTTTCGATTAAGTATAAAGAGCTTAAAGAGACGCATAAAAGAAAGTTGAAGGAGAGGTAGAGAGCGGATCCAACGCTTTGTACATCCAACATCTAAGATCGAACGATACCGTCCACATAACTGCAACAGCGACACATATGTTGCTTTAATGAGCTGCATAACGACAGCGGGAGTAACAAGATCACAACAGACGAGACAACTTGACAAATAAACCACACCAAGAAAAAACGGTGAGATTTTATCTCGATGGAACAGAATCCTCTTAGGACGAGCTTGGCCGATGTGGACGACGACGCTAGCTAGCTATGGCGGTCAGTGTGATGCAAGGAACTGCTTACCATTCACACACACACACACTCTGAGGCTGAGATCCGCGTAGTCGTTCGAAAAGTCAAAGAGAAAAGCGCAGCAGCGTTAATGAGGTTCTTAAGATAACACGGCGGGGTGAGAGGAGGCCATGACGGTTGGAGCGAGGGAGCCTGTCAACGTCAGCGGTCACTGCGAGCGCTGGGGAGAAGCCACTGTGTCAGAAGGGTTTCGAGTGGCAGAAAACCGTCCGTGTCATGACACCGCAGTGGTGGCAGAGTGGAGGTCGTGGCGTAGGGTTATGGTGGCGTAGAAGCGGGGTGGCAGTGAGGTGGCAATGGAGGGAGCGAGAGAGCGGTGTGCAGCGAGGCATGGCATGGCTTTGTACCCGGCCACAACCCACACCTGTCCCAACACCCCCAACGCCCGTGCACCGCCCACCTGCCGACGCCCTGTCACGGCCACAGCAACACCTGCCACACCTACCCTCTTCTCTTTCGTTCTCTCGACCATTCTTTCACATTCCCTCTCTCTCTTTCCCCAATGTGCTCCCGCGTTAGCCTTTTGTAATCTTGCGAGTTCACCAAATACAAAATAACGAATTAATAATAAACAAACGATTTGAAGTATGCTAAAAATGAGCTGTAATAAAACTGCTATCAATGACACGACGGCCGCCCACACCCCAGGTGTGGGCACATCCCAGCTAACAAAACCCCGACCGATTCAGTCACACCTGATTAACCCCAACGCTTATATGCGACACCTCCTTCCCTCGCCCCTCCCCTCCCCTCCCCCTCTCCCCTCTCCCCTCGACGGCTCCTCCGTCGGGGGCGCCCTTTGGACGCCTCTCGATCCCGACTCCCTCGCAGGACGCGCCCACTGCCACCTCTACTCGCCCAGCGCGTTACTCGATGACTGGCGAGCTTCGGTTCTCTAGCCATCGGCTTATCGCGTCCCGCTCATGTTAATTATCCTCTGATGGTGATAATTTACCTGTTGTCTGACAGACAGAGCGCGGGAATGTGAAGACAAATGTACCCGGCAGAGTTTTCTCTTTTGTTTGGAAATAGTTCTCCTTCCCTGTATAATTAGGAGTGAATGCAAAGGGAACGGTAGGTCTTCTACAGCACGAACACGCAACTAAAATTACATATCAACTGACTGCGCTATTGAAAGATCTCTTCATAGTTGCCAGTAATGAAAATCTGCCTCATTTCTCGGATTTTTATTGCCTTCGCGGCGATCTTAAACGCCCACAAATCAAGGCTTTTGTCCTAATTAATCCCCGCCCCGAACAAATCCAACAGCCGGCCGCGCGAGAGCCTCTGATGACAGCCATAAAGGTGTCACCAAGAGGCCTCTCGCCGCTGTTAACATCTTGAGCAGGAATCCGACAGCCAAATCCCCGCCTCCTGTCGGACCTTCACAGGTGAGGCAAGGATGGGCTGCGGATGGGCTGCGGATGGAGGCAATGTGAGAAGGAAGGGAGGAAGGAAAACGAAAAGAGAGGAAACAAGAACGAAAAGGGAAGGTGAAGAGCTTCACTCTGCATTCCGAGTATTGGTCAATCAGCAAAGGTTTCACATTTTCAGAATCATGACTTTTATACACATTTGTAAACTTTTTATTTTGTATCGCCCCTCTCTCGGTTGACTTAGTGACCAATTACTACTCTTACAGTTGCATGGCATTTTCCAAAATAAAAGCTTACAACCTTGAAAGTCAACCTGAGATTGACTGTTTACGTTGTGACGAAGATGATCACCAATACCTGACTTTTTCCTTTCCATTAATCTCAGCATCTTCCCCTGATCACCACGAAGACCAACCTCTCACACAGCAAACACGCATTGACCTCGAGGTCTCTGCTCTGGTATTCCCAGGCTTGACCCGGCCGACTCTCGCTCGCCGTTGCCTAATGGACGTCCTCTTGACGAGATCCTGTGCTAATCTGCTCCCCTCTCCGGAGTCCGGAGTCAGGGGGTATGCGTCCTTGGGCAGTCTAGCGTGTGTGCGCTCTTGTGCCATTATTTCCCATTTTCCTCTAATGTGAGACACTGCAGGAATGATCTAATGGGGAACGGGTGGTTGGCCATTTTTCTGCGAGCTATATATTTTTTTTATGGGCGAAAGGCCAAAGCTTTTGGGTGCAGTTATGGCCTATGAGAAGGATATTCCATTATAGCTCCGAACGTGCAGTAATGTCGGTATTCTGTACACAGCCTCTATTGACCCTGAATGTGAAGGAACTCGTCTTCTCTTCAGAAAAAGACGGCTTTAGATGACGTGATGTGGAAGATGATTAAAGTTTCCATGTGATGTGAGGTTTCACGTACACTCGTAGGATACCTAAAGATCTTTTTTCCAACTCTGATCGTAGATGATGAGGGTCTTCTGCCGAAGCCAAAATATGTGAAGGCATTGTGGCTCGGGAGTCCCTTCATTAT
>BOPN01004837.1:50000-55000 GCA_017312705.2 Penaeus japonicus
GCAACCCGCACGAGGGAGGTAAATAAGGGCTGAAGGCAAGCTGTTATTCGGACCAAATTGTTAGTTGAGAGGACCGGCGGTCAGCGTCGCTCTGGCAATCATTGTCTCCTTTGGGTCCGTCACCTGTCTCGGCGCCGCGCCCTTCGCACGGGCGGCAGAGCCAGGACGCGACGAGCCTCTGCACAGAAGGAAGGCACAGCACAAGCAAATGACAAGCAGGCGAGCGACGCTGGCATCCACGGGCAATGCGTCATCCACCGGAAGTGTCGAGACAACGTCACTCCGCGGGCTTATTGTTGATGGCTGACGCATCTCTGGCTGACAGCTGACAGCCACGGACACACACACCTTTCGTAGGCTGACTGGAACGCTCATATGGGGGAAAAAGAGTGCAGATAAACAGAATGGAAGAGGAAGGAGAGAGCGGAGAAAGGAAGTGAGGGGGAAGGAGAGGGAGAGATAGAGGGCGGGGAAGAAAGAGAGTATTGACAAAGAAATATAACTGTGATGAAGGAAAGAAGGTGAGAAGGGGAGAAGGTCTGAAAAACTTACGTAGATACAGAGTAACCCATAAGGAGAGGGTGTCTCACTCAAAGGAGAAAAGGGAAAAGGGAGACAAGGGGAATGATAAACATGAAACAAAAGAAACAAGAGAAAACGTTAACTTAAGATACAAAGAAACGCGTTGGAAAAAAAGTGGCAAAAATCGGGGAATAAAGACATATCGAATAATGCCATTAAGAAGAAAGAGAAAGAAGCGAATCGTAAGATGGGAGAGAAGTGAGAAGAACAAACAGGGAGCCAGAGAAGAGAGGGATAACCGCTTCCTTTCTCACTTTGCGTCCTCATCGCATCTCCCTCCTGGGCTGAAAATATCAATGGAGGAAGAGGCGGATAGGAGAAAAGAACCACGAGAGATAGTGGAGGGAAAGTAAGTAAGTAAGAAAGTATGAGGGAGATAGATCGATAGATAGATAGACAAAGATAAAGAGAGAGAGAGAGAGAGAGAGAGAGAGAGAGAGAGAGAGAGAGAGAGAGAGAGAGAGAGAGAGAGAGAGAGAGAGAGAGAGAGAGAGAGAGAGAGAGAGAGAGAGAGAGAGAGAGAGAGAGAGAGAGAGAGAGAGAGAGAGAGAGAGAGAGAGAGAGAGAGAGAAATAGATAGATAGACATATAGATAGATAGATAGATAGATAAACAGACAGAGAGGGAAAGAGAGAAAGAGAGAGAGAGAGAGAGAGAGAGAGAGAGAGAGAGAGAGAGAGAGAGAAAGAGAGAGAGAGAGAGAAGCACGGTGTATCGAGGTGGGGACGCTATTAAAAATTGCGGCGTCATGATTGTGGTGACAAAGAAACGCTCGGAAGAGACTGTGAGTTACGTGTACTGGTTCGTCGGTGCGAGGGTGTATAGCGTGGGCAGGCGAACCTCATGTGGGTATGAGATAGATAAGAAATAAACAAAAGGAGATGAAAGTCTCTTTGCGTGAGATGCCATTTTAATGATGATGTAATCAAGACTCATTTCCATTCCTAAAACGCCTCACGCCTTCGTATACGCCACATCTCCACACTGTGAACGTCCACTGCCTATTCACATTCAACTTTTTTTCCGTCTTTCAGTCTTTCCTCTTTACGCTATTCCCGAGCGATAACCGCATGTGGAACTGCCCTTGGTAGGTGTGCTTTTCCACCTCCACACTCCACTTCAGAGCTTTCACACTACACTTACACTCTGCTAGCGTTGAAGAACACAAAATAACTAACACATACACAAAGGGCACTAAACTCATAGTTGGAACCTAGCATCACAACGTACAACACCTGCTCCGCCTGGCCAGGTGTGGTACAGGTGTTCCTTGGTCTGTCTCACGTTTCCGAGCACACACAAACACGGACTCACAGCCTCGCATGTGGATTTACCGAAGAATACATGTTTATGTGCGCTTAAATATACACGTATGTGATCTAAACAAAAGAGAAAAAGGCACGTATAGACTTAAAGAGATATGTCTCAAAGTAATGCGCATATTATTTGAATTCGAAAGTAACAACATGTTCTTCAATTATCCTGGTCATATCCCGGCACACATCTGTCAGGCTGCTGTGAGTGTCAGGCTTAAACATTCTCTATAGACCTATATATCTTTTTACCTATATCGGGTTTTAATTCACAAGAAGTAGAACTTTGGCTCATTGCGTGCGAGTAGGCCTGACCAGTTACGAAAATACAAACTCTACAAGAGTAAAATTTGATTTATTTAAGCAAAAATGTGTTACGGGAGGAAAATACATTAAGCTATCACCACCAGAGTTATGGCTCATAAAGCAAGCCCCCACTATGTAAATCGTAAAAGAACCCGCCGGGCCGACGAGGCCGATTAAGAGACTTGTCTTCGCGAACTACCTTAGCCACTCGCGCTCCGAGTAAACGGAGGAAGTGAAAGAAGTAAAGAAAAGAGAAGGGTGAATAGGAAATAAAATCTGGAAAAGCTGTTATCAGACGATAAAGTCACAAGAGGAACTCCAAGACGAAGCTAAAATTAAATAAAAAACAAGTCACAAAACGAGAGTATCGAGAAATCGTAACGAAAGCGTAGGACAAATAACGAAGGTACGAGTAAATGAAGGGAAAGGAAGATAGAAAGACAAATCAAAAGAGAGAGTAAAAGTTCCATTTCTTCGAGCTAAAAGCGCGGCTAGCAAGACCGGCTGCCTCGGCCTCCGCTGCTGGTTGGAATTCCAAGCGGCCAAGCTCTGTGACGAGACATTTCCCTCGGAACGGATCCCCGATAAAGGCCGAAGGAGCCTTGTTATGGTCGTTATCCTACACTGGCTGCCGTTGCTACTGTGCGCAGCTCGAAGGCTGTCGTCGCGGCAGAGAAATTCGTCAACAGAATGCGGAGGTCCTGTTCGGCGCTTAATGTTGCTATTAGAAGTTGATGGAAATAATTCTTTTAAATGATTTATCCTAGTCCCTTGATAGCAAGTTTGCTAAATCATTATAAAGGCTAGCATTAAATAGATCACATAGAGACAAAGGCACAGACATACTCAGACACACAAACGAGACCGTCACACTTGGACAGGTAAGAATGTCCTCGGCCGCCCAATTTTGTGACGTATGCAAATAGGAGTAAACGCTCTCCTGAGCACAAGAAGACACATCCAAGGCTTCCTACATTCTCCTCCTTCATACTCCTTTGTGGTGTGACAATCTGACTTCATTAATAACCTAACTATTGAATGTAGCATAGACTACCTTCGATGTATGCGGAGATTGCATGCAACGCGGTCGCATCTTCAGCCCTCCTCAACACAGTGATAAGATGAAGTCACGCCTCCATAGCATAGGCTTTGTTTACGATCAATATCCTAATACTGTCATACTCACGTAACACCAATGGAATACTCTGCAGTGTTGCGTGTCACTCAACATACCTGTAAAGGAAGAAAAACAAATTAATAACGTAAAGGAAAAAAATCAATGGGCAAAATATACATCTTATTTAAATAATCAAATTTCAAGGAGAATATATATATATATATATATATTTTTTAGCGATCCGGCAACCGTCACCTAGAAAAATCAGTCTTACGGAAAGGCAACACAAAGAGAGAGAAGAAAAGGTCTCTCTGGCAGGTGGATAGCGACATATTATGCAAGTGAATGAAAATGGTCGAGGAAGGAAAATGATGATGCAATAAAGGTGTGGATGAGGAAGGGAAGGAGTTTAGGAAAACATGGGATGGGGGGGGGGGGAGGGGGGGGGGGGTTGGCAGGTAACATGAGCAGAGATGTAGGAGGGGCAGGCAGATTAGGTTCAAAATGAGGAACGAGGAGGGAGAAGGAGAAAACTAGGATTAACGAGGGTTTCCGTGGGAGAGAGAGAGAGGAGAGAAGAATAGAGAACAGAGAGAGAGAATGAGAGAGAGAGAGAGAGAGAGAGAGAGAGAGAGAGAGAGAGAGAGAGAGAGAGAGAGAGAGAGAGAGAGAGAGAGAGAGAGAGAGAGAGAGAGAGAGAGGAGAGAGAGAGAGAGAGAGGAGAGAAAGAGAGAGGAGAGAGAGAAAGAGAGAGAGAGAGGAGAGAGAGAGAGAGAGAGAGAGAGAGAGAGAGAGAGAGAGAGAGAGAGAGAGAGAGAGAGAGAGAGAGAGAGAGAGAGAGAGAGAGAGCAACAGGAAGCAACGTATACACGCGGCGACGACTTGGGCGTGGCCCCACCCTCCCCTCCCCCCACCCTCTTCCCCCAGGAGGGGCAGTGCATCACAATGCCCGAAGCCCAGATAACTGACTCCTTCCCCGAGGGCACGAAAGCCTTGCATTAATCAGTCTGCTTCATCCATCCCTCGACAACCATGAACTTGCGTTTCCGGATCTCGAGTCGTTGCTCTGCATCGGGCTGCAACCAAGGCCTCGCTGGAGCCTCGCTGGAGCCTCTCTATGTTCCTTCTCTCTCCGTCGTTTCAATTCATAAGACTAAGATTGTGTATTAGACATCATCACCTGGCCCATAAGAAATATAATCTTTTGTTTAATAAACGTTCACTTTTTTATATTTTTTTTTATTCCAGCGAGATGTTTTTCGCGACGCGATTCGAACTTATTCTTAAAAGCATCATCTCATCTCGATAAGATAATGGCATGACCCTTGGCACGACCCCAGCCTCCCTAGCTGCAACCTCTGGCCGTGACCCCGAGCGATGACCTGCAGGCACAAGGCGATGAAAGGTCACGCACCGGAGCTCATGCATAGCGACGCCGCCGCCGCCACCATGCCTCCACTCCCCGGGCATCGTCCTACGGGACCCGCGGCGGCGTCTCTGGAGGAGGATATAAGAGTCCTCGGGTCCCGCGACCACTTGCTCTCGCTGCCCTTCGTCCTTCCGCCGACTGGACACGCTCGCTTGACCCAGTTCGTGGCCGCGGCGTCTGAGTCACACTCGCCCTCGTACCCAGGGACGGATCCATTCTGCCGGCCGGTCAGCACCCGCAGCCACAGCAAACC
>BOPN01004837.1:60000-65000 GCA_017312705.2 Penaeus japonicus
TTCTGCCTGTGCCTGGATAACTCCATTCCTTATATTCTATACTATAATAGCCCTGCGGTAGTCAAGGGCACATGGTTGTTACCACGTGGTGATACTGTCGGGGACAGTCCGATCCTGACTATATAGTATTTTAGACATTCCCGTATGAGTATCCTATCAAAAGATAAGCTACACGTGTATTCGCTGTTATCAAGATTCACCAAGGGTCATCCTTAGAAAAAAATATATGTAAAAATGTTGAGGAAATCACAAAGGCGCTACGAACGAAGCCCGAAGATAAAGAGCCCCACGCAGGTCTCGTTTCCCGCCGATCGTGGGTACTTGAGACCCTTCCCCCTACCCCCCTCCCCCCTTCCCTCAAAGCGATGATTAGTGCCGACATACCCCAAGCAGACGATAATTTGCATATCCTCAGTAATTAAGGTCCAACTGGGACATAATTAAAGTCTAGAATTGGGCGTTGGGTCGGCGGAGGGGAAGGGGGTAGGCGGGCAGTGGACGAAGGAGGGTGGGATAGGGCAAGGTCGGGTGGCCAGAAGGTGGGCAAGGAGTGGTGTGGCTGATGGGCAAGGGGAGGGGGGGAGGAGGGGGGGGGGGGAAAGGGGGGAGGACTCAGGCCAGATGAAGGGATTGGAACATTCAGCCCAAAATGATCTTAATGTTCCCTTGTCTTGAACTCAACGTCGAATCGCTGAGGTGCAGACCTTTTCCGTCTCGACTCTGAACGCTTGTAATCAAGGACTTTGCGCTCACTTGTGATGCGCTCCGCACACGGACTTGTGTTCTTTTTTAATGGAGTGTTAAGGAAAGCAGGGTTTCCTGAGCTCCGATGGAATATTACTGCGTCTTTACGAGCTCATTCGGCAGCCCTTCTCCATCCACCTCGTGGGAAAGAAGAGGATAAGGTGTACCTCAGGTGTGGCAACGCTGTGGCCAGGTTAATGACAGGTAATGGATGCCTGGTCATCTGGCCACCCGTGGCCGCGACACCCTTGTGCTGACCTATATCACACTTGCCCAACTACTATACTCTGCTACACTTCAGTTGTCGGTATCTATTGTATACACGCACGCACGCACACACACACACACACACACACACACACACACACGCAATCACACACGCACATACACACATATCAGTACTTCGTACCTAACCGATTTTTAAGATGCTTTCGATTTTTAAGATGCTTTCACTGAGATTCATTACATTTTTATTACAGTAAATAATTAAAAATGGACAAGGGCTACAATTAAGCTCTGAAGTGACAAACACTGCGAGTTAAAGGCAACTCGCCTCGCTCGTTAGCTCATTACAGTGCGAGCTTTCTAATGAACTCCAGTCCAGCGCCAACCACAGATCCCTGACCGAGTTGCAACCACCAAACAAGTTTCTGACATGTATCGTAAGCGGCGATATCCTATGATTAGGATGCAAACGACGCCCAAACATGCCCTTTCCTCTCGCCACAAACAACGCGTTAACAAGCGAAGGCAGTAAAGCGTTAGCAAGCACCCACCCCCTTCCCCTCCCACCCCCCTTTTCTTGCGAACTCGTGCCCACTTATTGGCAGAGGATTACCAGACACCAGCTGATAGTTTGAGAAGTCGAGGCTGATCCTTTCAGATGCAAATTATGACGGCGCATATCAGCCAGCCCCTTTGTCCCAGCGCCGCCCGCGATCAGCCGTCGACAAGAGTGTGCATTAAAGGGTTTCCGAGAGGGCGCGGAACCCCATTATAATGAGCCTTTTATTTAACATCATCGACTCTAATGGTGAAGGTTTTTGCGGTAAAAGGACACGTCTGCTCTTGTTGCTCCGGCGAGCCAGACGGTGAGCCAACGTGTGCTCGTTCATTATGCAAACACGATAATGATTTCTGGGGTGTTATGAAGGCACAATATATTGCCGATAATAATTGCCTACTTAGGATAGGGATCTGACGCGCGAGAATGAAGGATAACGTGGCGAACCTTGATAAATTGATCGATACCTCACAACGCAAAATATCCTGGTGTTCTGCAGAAGCTCGGCGAGTCGCGGCGGCGCCCAGCGGGACGTGTTAAATTCCGCAATAGCGCGGAGTGGGTGTAGCGCGTCGCGAAGTCAGTGCAAGGTATGAAGAAATAATTACTTACGTCATCATTTTTTTCCAGGCATAATTAGTCTGAAACGACGCCGGAATAATAAGATGATCGTCAGGTAAGGAGGGTCGTGAGGTCAGGGCACGGAGGTGGGAGAGGAGGGAGGGGAGGGTGGGGGGGCATGGCTGGAGGGAGGGCACTGAGGGTGAGTGGGTACGGGAGGGATGGTTGCGGAGGGAGGGCATGGGTCAGGGTAGGGTATGAGGGAGTGGCCAAAGGTACTGTGAAAAATGGGGATACAAGGGAGGGGAAAAGTTGGGGGCAAGGGGGGAGGGGGTGGGATGGGGGTGGGGGTGGGGGGCAGGATACGTGAAGGATGTGATCAAGGGCAGGATATCGGGCGTTACATGTGGGAAATCGCTTTCAACGCTTAACTAACGTGGCAATCTTCGAGGATGCCGGAAGCCGTTTTCTCTGCCAGTGCGGACGTGATTACGAAAGGCATCATGATTAAGTAATCGAAAAATAAAACTATGTCAGAATACCAAATTCGCATCGTTCTACTTGGAGAAATCACTACCTACTTATGTGATCAAAGCAATTGCCGAGTCACTGCTATCTGCTTAGACGGTGATTCAGGGCCCGAGAACACTCCATCTACTCTTCCGCTCTACTGTCACAGGAGTCAACTCCACTCCCCTCCCTCCGCTCCTCCGTTGCCATCCCGCCACGACGATCTCCCTCCGCTGCAGGAACAAAAAACAGCGCAAATACTGCCTCCCCCTCCTCCGCTCAGCCCTTCATCTGTTGCCCCAGCTCCTGGCACCTCTCACAGAGGTCAGCACGACGCTGACCCTCGACCCCGGGTCCCCCAGAGGCACGCCACTTACGCCGCGAGGCTCGGGCTGCGCAGGGGAACCCAGCCGCAGAACCCGCCCGCTGTCACTCAGCGCCAGTGACACCAACGGCTGGCTGCGACGGGTGGGAGCCCGACACCCGCCCTTGTCGCTCGCCGTGAAGGGAAATACGAAGCGGTAAGGCGCAACATCTGGACCAGTTCGACGCACGTCCAGTCGTCCAGCCAAAATGGAAATGACAGGGTGTGGCGACATTCCTTACACTGCGTCGACAGCACAACCCGGTGATAATAGGCGACTGAGGTAAGAAGATGTTCCTAGCTCTCCCTAAACCGCCGGGAGGGGTGGGGGGAAGGGGAGAGGGAGGGAGTGGGGCTGCGGGCCAAGATACTATCTTCACCAATTATCTTGTGTTCATAACAAGGCCAAATTTGAGGCCGCAGTCACCTTAACCCCACGATCCGTCCCAGCTGATTGAGACGATACTTATACTGCTTAACTTCTTTCAATGTACAACCATTACAGAACACAGTCGACACTTATCCTAAGGATATCCCGAGAAGCACTCTAGGCAGAGCGATTCCTCTTGGGTAGGACTGTGTCCACTGTTACACTTAACGAATCATAACAGACGAACTAATTATGAAACGAACTACAAGCAACATTTTGAACGCTCCCCAGACGTGGCTGGTTGAAGCCCTCGACCTCAGAGCGAGCAGCGCGACCTCGAGCACGGGCCACGTGCGAGTGTGGCCAGAGGCCGGGAGCTCGAGAGGCCAAAGCACAGCCACAGAACACTCGAAGAGAGAATAAATAGGTCCTGAGATTTAAGTGGAAGGACAGTCCAAGGATTCTTCCGAGGAATTCGGACAACAGAAAAATGGAGAGAGTAAACTCAAATGAAGTAATGAAGAGATTAATCCCCGAAGACGGGCGAGATGACGTCTTAATTGAGAGGCGAAATCTCTAGCCCTCGCTTGACACTTCGAGAGGACAGGACGCGCGGCGGGGGGGAAAGAAGGAACCCTTCTGCAGGAGGCAGGAAGGACTTTATGGGCAGGCCCGAGGGGGAGGGGAAAGGGGGAGGGACCTTTCTTCAGGAGGCGGGAAGGACTTCATGGGCAGGCCCGGGGGGGAGGGGAAAGGGGGAGGGAGCTTTCTGCAGGAGGCGGGAAGGACTTCATGGGCAGGCCCGAGGGGGAGGGGAAGGGGGGAGGGAGTTTTTCTTCAGGAGGCGGGAAGGACTTCATGGGCAGGCCCGGGGGGGAGGGGAAAGGGGGAGGGAGCTTTCTGCAGGAGGCGGGAAGGACCACACGGACGGGCGGCTCGGCGCTGTTAGGGAAATGACGGCCATAAATCAGCGAGTTGGCAGTGATGGCTGCTCGCTGAGCAACCGAACTGACCCGACGCAGAGTCAATGATGTATTGGAACCTTTTTCTCTTTCTCGCTTTGTTTGTTCGCTTCTTTGCTTTTTCGCTATTCCCTTCTGTTTTCTCTCTTTGTCTTTTTTATGAAGGCCATGAATATTGATGAATCACACATATACACATACACATACATGCATACACTCAAACACACACACACAGACCGTGTGTGTTCCATCACATGGCCCATGCCGTTATCATAAGGAAAATAAGAAATAAAAGAGAGATCACAATGAACAAGAAAAAGAACCAAGAGCACCAGCATCCCCCAAAACACAAGCATCCGAACACGAGAGGCGAAAGCAACGGCGGCAGAGAGAGTCCCCGCTCAGCAGACGCCGCGGCGCCCAACCGTGTTTAGCAAATCACACAGATCATGTCCCGCGAGGAGCGTCCACACATCATCAAGTCGAGTGTTTCGCCGAGGAGGTTGTGCCTCAGAAGTGCACCGTCATCTCTAATCCATCATTCTCTTTATCCTCCTTCCTTTAGTGAAGATTTAATTTCCATTAATTAATCAACTGAACTGGATATTTAAGAAGCGATTTGTCTAGCCGTCTAAGCATCTCCGTGAGAGGGTAATCAGGGTTGCAAGAGGTATGCGCTGAAGTGAATATGTTGCATTAATGCCT
>BOPN01004837.1:77500-80000 GCA_017312705.2 Penaeus japonicus
ATCTGGTGGGTGGCCTGACTCGCTTTCGGGAGTGTGGGGGGGGGGGGGGGGCGCACAGGGTAGAAAGAGTGTATTGTCACGGAAATGAATATTTTGAGGCGCGTTATTACCCGGAATTAAGCGGACACCAACCCCGTCATTTCCGAGTGACAACCGTTCCGGCGCCAGTGGACGGAGGCCGATAATTCGCAGAAATTACATACGCCGAGCATTAATCCCGTTCGTTTTATTTCGGCGTGGGGGGAAAGCGGGAAAGATGGGGAGATAAATGAGAAAGTTCAATGCTCGTTTTGGGGAAGGGAGAGGGGGAGCGGGAGGTGGAGGGGGAGGGCTGGGGGGCAGGGGGGAATTAGGGATGGGCAATACCGGTGTTCAAACTACTTGAAAAAAAGAGGGAGAAACTGTGTGACTTTGGGCGATTCATCTGAAGATTCAAATCGGGATGACTCAGAAGTCGTTCTCCGGGAGTCGAAGTCACAGCCCAGAGCTTCGAACTCAAGCAGAACGTCAAACTCGAGGACTCCAAGATGCACAGCACCCGGCGGACGAACCAATCCTTTATCCGAACAGTCGACAGTGACAGGAACTACGCTAGTGTAAGCACAGTGAGTGTTGGCTAAGAGGAGGAAGAGGAGGAGGAAGAGGAGGAAGAGGAGGAAGAGGAGGAAGAGGAGGAGGAGGAGGAGGAGGAGGAGGAGGAGGAGGAGGAGGAGGAGGAGGAGGAGGAGGAAGAAGAAGAAGAGGAGGAAAATGAGAAGGAGAATGAGAATGCGAATGAAAATGAGAAGAAGAAGAAGAAGAAGAAGAAGAAGAAGGAAAAGAAGAAGAAAAAGGAAGAGGGGGAGGAGGTGACTGACTTCACGGCAGACCGGGAGTGTTGTTCTCTTATCCGTGCCGCCAGTTGGACGTTGACTCCAAGAGGTAAAGTGTGGAGAGAGAGAGGGAAGTGAATAAGAGGAACGGCAAAAGTCGATCAGCAACGGCATGAAAGGCTCTGTGGAGGAGCGCCAAAGGTTGGAGGAGCGAGAGAGACAAGGAAGGCTCGGAAGGAGGGGTGCCTCGGGGACCGGAAGTGGCGTGGACAGGACTTTCGGTCTTTTTTGCTGGCCACATCACGGCCGCCTCACCTGCTGCCAGACTGCCCGCCCGGCCGCCGCCTCAGCTGCGAGCCGAGCCGCGCCGGACACTTCGAAGCCCGAATGCGGCCTGCGCTTCGCTCTTGCCGGCCTACGAGAATGCGAGAGAGAGAGAGAAAGAGAAAGAGAGAGAGAGAGAGAGAGAGAGAGAGAGAGAGAGAGAGAGAGAGAGAGAGAGAGAGAGAGAGAGAGAGAGAGAGCGAGCGGCGGGAAATGGTTCCTCGTTGCCCATGATCTACTGGAACGGGAAACTCCGAAGCGTGACATGACCAGCGAGTGTGAAGCTTCTGAGGACACTTAAGAGGGGTAACCATCCACTAAAGACATTATTTACTATTGCAGCGTGGGGATTTTTTTTCCTGTCAACTGTTACATTTTCTTCACCCCTACAACAACACTATCAATGTCCGGGTCTTGAAGGCAATCTTGGCTCACCGCCCCCCCCCCCCTTCGCCAGAAAGACCCAAGTTGCCGTTGTTATCGCCGTCGTTATGATCACTTCCTCTAAAAAAAAACAAAAAAAACTACCGCCTTTGCCAGTGCCGTCGAGGACCACCAGCATCGTCAACAAAAAAAAAAAATTCACAAATCTCTGCAAGATTAGTCGCAATAATTGCACCCAAAATATAAACGCAAAGGCAACTGAATAGTTTTAAAAAGAACGAAAAAGATTTAAAAAAAAGGAAAAGCAATAGGACAATCCCAGAACGCCCGAGGCAAAGATACATTCCATGACGTTGCCTAAAGTGAAGGAGCAATTTCACGGGCAAATAACATAATTGAAGTAGAGGAACGAGATACTGAATCTCGGCCCTAAACGAAAGGTGCATCAAATATATATATATATATATATATATATATATATATATATCATCTTGCAATGGCACAGCTCCCTCCACCTCTTCTCGTCTCTTCTCCTCCGTGTTATGGACGCTTTTCACCACGTTGATCAAAGTGTACAAAAATATTTAGATTTAACTTTCACACGTGACAAAGTTTTGATAGCAATCGGTTAAACGTTTACTCTCCGTTGCGTTCAGTCTACAAAGGTTCTTTTAAGTATAGAGAACACTGCCACGAGCATTTTAGAAGTTAGGGTGAACCAAGAGTAATGAATATAGAGAATTCACTTTTTATCTGAGACTCACAGCGTCGATGTCTTGGTGATTCAACTTTCATTAATGACAAATAATAAAAAAAACATTTTCATTACATAAACATACATACATAATATATATATATATATATATATATATATATATATATATATATATATATATATATATATGTATATATGTGTTTCTGCTTCATGTCTCCCTCAGCCCAGCGTGTGGCGCCGACCCCGCCTCGCCCCCAGAGAAGGC
>BOPN01004837.1:85000-87500 GCA_017312705.2 Penaeus japonicus
TGCGGGAGGGGGAACTATCGTAGGATCCCCCTCCCCCCGCCCACGCAGCGTGCCATGGGAGACACCACGTAGGCTCCGGCGGCGGGTGGCTACGGGAACACAGGAGTGCATCCTCGCCGGGCTCGAACTGCCGACTGTCATGACTGCGGCTCAGCGGCCCACGGCCTCGCCGCGCGCCAAAGCCACCTGGTGGCCACTCCCCGAACTACATGACGTCAAACGAAATCCCTGGTGGTTTTAGAACAATTCCTGTTGACTTAGAGTTATCCTCATCTCGTCGACCAGCTTAGTTTTCTCCAGTTGCCAAAGTGATTCATGAGTATAGGGAGATAAAGCGTATACAAATGAAATTCTTTGACAATTGGTAGTACAATGCAACCGTTGGCAACACTGCGACCCACCACGGGCCGCAACACCAGCACTCCGCCCAATAGTCCTTGCTCAAATATCCGTTCATGATTCAGTCTATGTCTCAAAAACCTTCTGTGATAAAAAATGACAGTTCCATCGGAGCGTGCAGTCGTATCCGTGGAGTGCTTAAGTGCCAAAAAAGTCCGGCTTCCCTCTGCCTTGACCTTACGAAACCAGCCCACCTGGGCGGCGTCCGGCTAATCGATTCGTATATGACCGGCAAACTGTCAACACTTTGCCAGTTGGCTGCTATCTGCATCTAAACCAAAAGAGAACAAAGGAACTGTTACTAGATGCGCCCTGACGACTGACGGACACCTATCGGGTCAGAGCACGTGAGATTGTCGAAAAGTGAAACTTCTCCCTGAGTTCAGAACGGAAGCACATGCGCACGGAGGGGCCTCTGCCACCAGTCTTCAGCTCCAGCCAAACATCCGTAATTGATCTTTTCCGCAGAATTCAGAAGTTGGCATTTGGAAGTCCAGATTTTGTTGAGAAATCCACGGGATTTTTCAGCTACGGATCGGTCTCTCGTGATACACGAGTAATAAAATGTTTTTCTAATACAGAAAATCCATCTGCTAGCTTATACAAAATTATACAAAATTCATTCCCCCAAAAACTATTCCCTTTGTGCTTTATTGTACATTTCATGTCATCACGGAATCTGAAGAGGTGAAAGGATCTTATTGAAACCACACTTATTCAGATACTCTTAGAATCATTAAGTAGGTAAAAAAAAGTGATTTACAAAGCTTCCTCTCTTCTTATTAGGGGGAGAGGGGGGGGGTGGGGCGTAGTAGGCGAAGCAGGGAGAAAGAAGACGTCCTAGATGAAAGTACGAGGAGCTTGCCGATTGCAAAGCTAGATAAGGAGTTGAAATCGGCAGTAGGATGTAGCTAGTGAGGGTAAGAAGCGCGCAGAAGAGGGGGAAAGGAGGGGAGGGGAAAGGGGAAGAAGAATCAGGCACCAAGAAGGCATGGTGAGGGAGGACAGGAGAGGCAGGATGGAAACGGCCGCCAGTTCATCGTCTGCGGTTAGCTACGTCACACTTGGGTACCGAAGGACTACTGTACTCCTTGAGAACATCCTGCATTCCTTCACTTTCCTTATCTACATCTGGGGTCGTTCATGGTGGATACATATTGCGATATTGATTGCAATTTGCACTGCTTCAAATTTTCACGTTTCATGTTTATGGTTTCGTGTGCATAGAATTCATAGAAGATTTCTACTACTGCCTTAGCGTTTCTGACGACACCTTCCTTGTCTAGGGACCTTTAGAAGACGTCGAGTCGCTTTTGGAGCATTCTTTGGGGATCCTAAGGTCCGCCGTTATCCTGTGTTCCCACGGTGGTTGTATCTCCAGTGGGCCGCTCACTCAGGGATATCCTGCGGCGCCCGGAGCCATCTCAGTTCCCGCGTGCTGTATCCTCCTCCTCCTCCTTCTTTTCCTCCTCCCTTCCTCTTCCTCCAGCTTCCACTTACTCTCCTACGTTCTCCTTTACCTCCTCTACCTTTTCCTCTTCTTCTAGCCCATCCTCCTCCTCCTTCCTCTCCTCTTGATACCACCCTATTGCTCATTACCTCCTCGCTCTCCTCCTCTTCTCTCTTTTCCTCCTCATCATCCATCTCCACTTCATCTACTTCTTTCTCCTTCATCCCCTCTCTCGCCTCCTTCTCTCCTCTTCCTCCACCTCTTCTTCCACTCCTTCCTCTTCCACCTCACTCCTACATTCTCGAAATCCTTATCTTTCACTGATAAGAAATTGCGTTTCAAATCCTTCGATCCAGAAATATGAAAATCCTGATTATTAAAGCTTTTTATTTATGACACGAATATTTCTTCCTGCGGACATAGATAATTGTAACACACATTAAAAAAAACAGTTATATAATACAATGCATAATCCTGGAATGTTGAAGATGTATTATCATTGATTATCAATGCTTTGATTATTTCCTACATTGCAGAATTATTTTTTTACAAATAATTTTCAGCCCTTTTTTGTTTCGTGTATTTTCCCCTTTCTGTTCAATGGTGTCGCATCCCATTCCAGGTCATGTTGCTCCTTTTCCTTTCCCTCCT
>BOPN01004838.1:10000-12500 GCA_017312705.2 Penaeus japonicus
TAAAGAATAAGATTATTAAAATATAAAACGTTTAATATGTAAATACTGATGATAAAATATGAGAATGTGGATATATATAATGGTTTATTCATATCATTGCTTTGTTATGTCATGAGACGTTTTCACTGACGCATGAAACCTCATTTTTGTGAATAACATATGGACAAAGATGAATAACCACTCATTGCATGTACACAATTGCAAACATTGACATAAACACGCATGCACACATACACACATATACATATCAACAAGTATTCAAACACACAAATGCACACACACACGCACACACACACACTCACACATACACACATACATATCAACAAGTATTCAAACACACACCCACACACACACCCACACACACACACACACACACACACGTCACTATGCGTAAGGTCCAGTCCAGTAACCTACATTCTCACTCCCTACTGTACAAATGGAAATTATCAACTTATTGCGGTCTTGGAGTAATTTCGAGTGAGAAAAAACATGAACCAAACCGTTATTTGTGATAAATTACGTGTTAGTAGAAATAACAATAAAATAAGATAATAAAACTTAAAATAGCTTGCGGTTTTGAGAAAGGGAAAGAAAAAAACAACGAAAAAAAACTATTATTTGTGATAAATCATATATTTGTAGAAATAACGGTTTGCAATAAATTGGTATGGTATATATATCAATATTAGAAGAATAAAAGGCAAAACAAACTTACAGAAAACAGAAAGAAAATAACATCATCAAATATTTACAATAAACAGAAGTTCAGTCAGACACACCGATCAGCAGGTCATTACAGTGTGTGTTCACCTTGACACGAATATGTATTCCGACATAACGAACAGGCTTCTGCACTGTCTACTGTACCCCCCACCCATCCCCCTAACTCCCCCTACCCCCCGGCTGTGCCTCCCCCCCCCCACCCCCCCCCATCACCCGTCGCGTGCTGCCCCCACCTCCCCTCCCCTACCTCCCCATCTCCCCCCGCCCTCCCTTCCATCACCCGTCGCGTGCCCTCCCCCGTATCCTCTATCTCTATTCCCTATATACCCTGCCCCCCCCCTCCCCCTCCCGTCGCGTGCCCTCCCCCCACCCTCTACCATTACCATGTCCCCCCCTTACTCCCCCTCACCCTCTCCCCACCCCCGCTCCCCCTAACCACATCACCCATCGAGACAGTGCCCGGAGCGAATGCCAAAAATACCCATCCCTTATGGAGGAAAGTGCCACCTAGAGAGAGGGAGTGAAAGAAGAGAGAGAGAGAGGGGGGGAGGGAGGGAGGGAAGGAGGGAGAGAGAGAGAGGGAGGGAGGGAGGGAGGGAGGGAGGGAGAGAGAGAGAGAGAGAGAGAGAGAGAGAGAGAGAGAGAGAGAGAGAGAGAGGAGAGAGAGAGAAAGAGAGAGAGGGAAAGAGATAACGACAGAGAGCAAGAGAACACGAGAGAAAAAGAAAGAGAGAGAGGGAGAGGGAGAGAGATAACGACAGAGAGCGAGAGAACACGAGAGAGAAAGAGAGAGAGAGAGAAAGAACGAGAGAGAGAGAGAGAGAACGACAGAGAGCGAGAGGGAGAGAGATAACGACAGAGAGCGAGAGAACACGAGAGAGAGAGAAAGAAAGAGAGAGAGAGAGATAACGACAGAGAGCGAGAGAACACGAGAGAGAAAGAGAGAGAGAGAGAAAGAACGAGAGAGAGAGAGAGATAACGACAGAGAGCGAGAGGGAGAGAGATAACGACAGAGAGCGAGAGAACACGAGAGAGAAAGAGAGAGAGAGAGAGAGAGATAACGACAGAGAGCGAGAGAACAAGAGAGAGAACACGAGACAGAAAGAGAGAGAGTACGAGAGAACACGAGAGAGAAAGAGAGAGAGAGCGTCTCCTGTGGTTAAGGCTGCCGTGTCTATTGTGGGTGGGATTCTGTTTTTGCACGCTTCCCGATGGGATATTGTTTTTGTCTTTTTTAATGGGATCGGATTCGTTTTGAAGTGTGTTTGTTCGTCGTTTGAAAGGTCTATAAGTCATAAGTTTGTATTCGTGTCCTTTTGGTTTATGGTATTGGTAATAAGTGTGATTTAATCGAGGCATTTCACCAACTGAAAAAAATGGAATGTAGGCCTACCTGTTCCTAAGAAAGTCAAATTCGTCGAAAAAAGAAAAAAAAGAAAAAGAAAAGAAAAAAAACTAAATATAGTATCAGTGAGTGGTAGGGGAGTATAGGGGGGAGGGGGGAGGGGAGGGGGAGGGTGAATTGTCAGTGCCACGGGAGATACCAGTGGAGCGGGTGAGGGGAGGGGGGAGCAGGTTAGGGTGGGGGGGGAGCAGGTTAGGGTGGGGGGTGGGGGGAGGGGGGGAGTAGGGAGCAGGTGAGGGTGGGGGGGGGGGCTGGAGGAGCAAGGTTGAGGGTGGGGGATAGGGGGGGATGGAGGGGGAGGGGAGGATACTCAAAGTAAGTTTCGCGAGGGGGAAGCTATTGGGGGGAGGGGAGGGGGGGAGAGGAGAGAAG
>BOPN01004838.1:22500-25000 GCA_017312705.2 Penaeus japonicus
CTCTCTCTCTCTCTCTCTCTCTCTCTCTCTCTCTCTCTCTCTCTCTCTCTCTCTCTCTCTCTCTCTCTCTCTCTCTCTCTCTCTCTCTCTCTCTCTCTCTCTCTCTCCCCTCTCTCTCCCTCTCTCTCTCCCTCTCTCTCTCTCTCTCTCTCTCTCTCTCTCTCTCTCTCTCTCTCTCTCTCTCTCTCTTTTTTCTGTCTGTCTGTCTCTCTCTATATATATATATATATATATATATATATATATATATATATATATATATATATATATATATATATATATAATCTTTTTCTCTTTCTCTCTCTCTCCCTCCCTCCCTCTCTCTCTCTCTCTCTCTCTCTCTCTCTCTCTCTCTCTCTCTCTCTCTCTCTCTCTCTCTCTCTCTCTCTCTCTCTCTCTCTCTGTCCCTCTCCCTCTCCGTCTCTCTCTCACTCTCTCTCTTTCCCCCTTTTTTCTCTCTCTTTCTCCCTTTAATTTCTCTTTCTGTCTTTCTCTTTTTCTCTCTTTCTCGCTCGGTCTCTCTCTCTCTCTCTCTCTCTCTCTCTCTCTCTCTCTCTCTCTCTCTCTCTCTCTCTCTCTCTCTCTCTCTCTCTCTCTCTCTCTCTCTCTCTGTATATATATATATATATATATATATATATATATATATATATATATATATATATATATATATATATTTCTCTCTATTTCTCTCTCTGTTTGGCTGCCGTTGTCTCTCCGTCCATTGTTCCCTCCCTCCCTTGCTCCCTCCTTTTCTCCACCCTCCCTCACCCCCATTCCCTCTGTCCTTCTCCCCCCCACCCTCTTCCTCCCTCTCCTCTCCCTCTTTCTCCCACTTTCTCCCTCTCTCTCTCCCTCCCTCCCTCCCTCTCTCTTTCTCCCCCTCCCCCTCCTCTCCCTCTCCCTCCCCATCACCCCTCCCTTCCCTTTCCCCCCTCCCTCTCCCATCCCCGCTCCCCCCTCCCCCACTCTGGAACCCAGCGAACTAAAATCGCTTCTCTTGAATGTCATCAAATGTTCTGTATTCATGCGCGTGCTGTACTGTAAGCATTCGTAATGTGATTTCCTGTATCCGGGGGTCCGGCACCACGTGGCGTTCGGGCCTGTCGAGGGAACATCTGCCGTTTCCTGGCGAGAGCTGGTTTTGGAAGGTCTTTGTGAAGGAGGGAGGGAGGGAGGGAGGGAGACGTGGAGGGAGAGGGAGGGATGGAGGGAGGGAGTCATGGAGGGAGGGAGAGGGGTGGAGGGAGGGAGAGGGAGAGGGAGAGGGAGGGAGTGATGGAGACATGGAGGGATAGAGACATGGAAGGATAGAGACATGGAGGGATGGAGGGAAAGGGATGGAGACATGGAGGGATGGAGACAGGGAGGGAGACATGGAGGGATGGAGACAGGGAGGGAGACATGGAGGGATGGAGACAAGGAGGGAGACATGGAGGGATGGAGACAGGGAGGGAGACAGGGAGGGAGAAGGAGAGGGATGGAGACATGGAGGGGGGATGGAGACAGGGAGGGATGGACACAGAGAGAGAGAGAGGGAGACAGAGAGAGAGAGGGAGAGAGGGAGGGGGGGAGGGAGGAAGAGAGAGAGAGAGAGAGAGAGAGAGAGAGAAAGAGAAAGAGAAAAAGAGAGAGAATTTGAGAGTGAGTGAGCAGTTTTATCGAATAATAAAAAAAGAAAATGAGAAAAAGAAAATATCTCAAGAAAAGACTTTTTTTCCAACATAATTATGATTATATTAATGGTCTCAACTCCATGCACACACGCAGACGCAGACGCACATAAGAAGACAAAGAAAATATCAGGATTTGCGTGTGTGTGTGTGTGTGTGTGTGTGTGTGTGTGTGTGTGTGTGTGTGTGTGTGTGTGTGTGTGTGTGTGTGTGTGCATGTGCATGGACAAGATATGGGTATGTGTATATATATTTAAATGCGTATGTCTGTATGTATGTGAAAGATTATCGTCTGCATGATTTCGACATGTAAAAAGAATATATATGAAAAAATAACATACTATCTCGTAACAAATAAATCAAATTCAACCACGAAATATACGACACCTCGTGTTGAAATAGTAGTAGTCGCAGTTATAAAACCCATCATTATGTACATTCTTACTACAACACGCAAGTACCATCCATTTACACAGAATACAAACTTATATCATAGCTGTCTATATAAATCGTTTTTCTCTCTCCTCACCTCACTCTCATGTCACACTATATGATCGGTATTGAAAGTGACTCGAGAGGTTTGACCCGATGCATTTCAAGAGCCTGAACTGGTCTGTCGCGCTGTTAACGGGACGGGGAGTTTATTGGCAAAAATTGGCGTGTCGTAAAGCCGATGTTTTTGATAGCTTTTCTGGGTGGGTCGGTCGGTGGATTCGGTGGGTTCGGTGGGTGGGTCGGTGCTTGTCTTTCGTCTGCTGGGTTTTGATGCGGATTTCGGTTTGGGATGAGGGGGTGTTCTTACTGTTTCTGTTTCTGTTTTTGTCTGT
>BOPN01004838.1:32500-35000 GCA_017312705.2 Penaeus japonicus
TCGTTTTTCTGGGTCTTTCTCTTTTTTTCTGTCTGTCTCTGTCTCTGGATCTTTCTCTCTGGATCTTTCTCTTTCTTTCTTTCTTTCTCTTTCTCTCTCTTTTCATTTTTACTTTTTATTTCTCTCTCTCTCTCTCTCTCTCTCTCTCTCTCTCTCTCTCTTTCTCTTTCTCTCTTTCTCTCTTTCTCTCTTTCTCTCTCTCTCTCTCTCTCTCTCTCTCTCTCGTCTCTTCCCTTTCTCCCCCCGCCCCCATAACACAGGCAATAGTAATAGATTTGTNACATATTATGAACACCGCGCACAAATTAAGGTTGTTTAAACACACACACACACACACACACACACACACACACACACACACACACACACACACACACACACACACACACATATATATATATATATGTGTGTATGGATATATAGATAGATAGATGGGTAGATAGATAGATTGATAAACATTTTTTTCCCTGTTACAGGTTATAGTTATGTTACGTGAGTTTTATTGTTATCATCACCATCATCATAGTCACCAACATCATCATCGTCACCATAATCATCAATACTATCATAAACTAACGTACTGTGCACTCCCGATTCTATTCCAAGCAAATGAAAACGAATTAGTTTAGTCCCATGAAAATCATGATATTGTTATTGTATTAATAAGCGCTGTCAGCTGTTTTTTTTTTTTTTTTCTTTTTTTTATACAATCAGGTGTTGTCTTTCTTTACTCTGGTTTTGGTAACGCTTGCGGTACAGTTACTAGGTTGTAATTAGCATGTGATTTTTTTTTTTATGTTCATGTATGTGTTTTTTGTGTTTGCGTGTGGGAGTGGGTGGGAGGGGTGCTGTGTGTGGTTGTGTGTGTTTGTGTGTGTGTGTGTGTAAGGGGAGGGGGGTCCTTGTGTATTTGTGTATGTGCTTTATTAGTGTGTGTGTGTGGGGGGGGGGGTTATGTGTTTCTTTGTTTTTTTGTGTGTGTGTATTTTTATGTTATGCTGTTTGTTTATGTTTATGTACGAGTTTTCTTAGTTTAGTTATAATTATTTTCATGAAATTTAATGTTTATTCATCTATGCATTCTTTTCATACACGTATCCACGCTTTTGAATATTAATTTAATTCAATCAACCCATTCATTCCAAAATGCATTGAATTCATATAATACATGTAGCCATCCCATACACTTAATCACGCATTTCAATATGCAATTGCTAGCAAGATCCTCAACGAATGAAACGAACAGTGCTTTCAATAACGCGTCGAGGAAACTAGTAAGAGCGGCTGTCACAGGTGCAAGCAAGCAAGCAAGCAATCACGTGACTCGTGCCCCGCGGCTCGGCTTTTGTTCACGCGTGATGGAGGACAAGCAACCTGAATTGAACCTAATTGAACCTTCCCTCCGCCATCTGTTCACATGGTCATTTCGTGAGATTGAGATTGAGAGAAAGAGAGCGCGAGTCTAATTTGTTTCGTGTATCATTAAAAAATATATATATTTATTTATTTATTCTTATTTTATTTTATTTTTTTACTTATTTTTATTTTCATTTATGTTTCATTTATTTATTCGTTTTTTTTCTATTTTTTATTTATTTTGATTCGTATGTTTGAAAGTACCGTGAATGAAGTCGTTGTTTGGCTATTCAATTTCGTATCTTATAAACTTTTTTATGTCATTTGATTATTCACTATAAATCCCTAGATATATGTATATATTATATTCCTTTTTTTAAAGATTCATGTACATCAATTTATATTTATTTCAATGGCTTAATCTACCCCCCTCCCCTACGCACACACTTAACAACAGAAAACAAAGAAAAAAAAAAATATATATATACCACTAACAAAAAAAAAAAAAAAAAAAAAAAAAAAAAAAAAAATCACACATAAATACATCAATCACCTCACACCCAAACCTTCTTTTCCCATCTCTTCCACACCTACAAAGTCAAAAAAAAAAAAAAAAAAAAAAAAAAAAAAAAAAAAAAAAAAAAAAAAAAAAAAAAAAGGCTTTTCAAATACTGACATTCCTGCGCTTGCTCGTCTATATGCCTCAGAAGACGTCAGTTTTGGGTCAAGGTGTACATCCGTAAGGAGCCGCAAGATCGTGTGCTCTGAGACGCAAGATTGTTGTCGAGAGCGAGTCCTTGGTGGGTGACATTTAATGAGGTGGAAGGGTTCTAGAAAGGTGATGATTTGTGGTGGTGGTGATTCGTGATTTATGGTGGTGGTGGGGGTGATGGTGTGAGGGTTTTGTGGGTGGTGTTGTGATGGTGATGATTTCGTTGTTGGTGTTGGTGTTATGGTTATGGTTTGAGTTATCGTTATCGTCATCATCACCACCATCATCATCATCTTCACCAACAACCTCGTCGTCGGCATCATTGGCATCACCACCATCACCATCCTTCAAATATGACACAAATGACACATGACGCACATAACTGATGCATCATCATTGACACAGAACTAGTGATATTTTGACCTCACTTTG
>BOPN01004838.1:40000-42500 GCA_017312705.2 Penaeus japonicus
ACACATAAACACACACACACGCACACGCACACGCACACGCACACGCACACGCACACGCACACGCACACACACACGCACACACACACACACACACACACACACACACACACACACACACACACACACACACACACACACACACACACACACACACACACACAGCTCCCACACACAAGCCCTCACCTTCCCCCCTCTCCCCCTCCACCCTAAACACACAAGCCCCTCCCCATCCCCATCCCCCTCACAACCCCCTTCCCCTCCCTCGCCACACACACACAAACCCACAACCCCCCCACCACTCCTTCTCATTTACATAGCAACGCAATCATCATCACCATCATCACCACTTTCAATCACTTAGGCCTTGCGGTAAAAAAACTACCCCTTTCCTTAGGCCGTGCGCGAGATCACAGCCTCTTCGTAACCGTAATTGTATGTTTCTTTAGTGTGGCAAAGTGTACCGCCTGGAGCTCCTAGTGGGTAGAACGACGGGTGTGTTCTCCTGTGGTGTTCTTCTGTGGTGTTATACTGTGGTGTTCTTCTGTGGTGTTATCCCTTGGTGTTCTTCTCTTTTCTATGGTCTCCTGTGTTGTTCTGTGGTGTTCTTCTCTTTTTCTGTGGTGTTCTGTGATGTTCTCCTGTGGTTTTCTTCTGTGGTGTTCTTCTGTTCTGTGGTGTTCTCCCATGGTGTTCTCCCGTAGTGTTCTTTTGTGGTTCTCCCGTGGTGTTCTTCTGTGGTGTTCTCCCGTGGTGTTCTGTTTCTCGTGGGGTTCTTCTGTGGTGTTCTTCTGTGGTGTTGTTATTGATATGTTTCTGACGTGTTCTTGTCTTGTTATTGAATTGTTCTGAGAAGAGAGGGAAAAGAGGAGCAAGAAAAGTGAAATGAGAGAGAGAGAGAGAGAGAGAGAGAGAGATAGCGAGACAGAGAGACAGAGAGAGAGACATCGATACAGATACACAGGGAGAGAGAGAGAGATAAAGAGAAAGAGAAAGTGAAAGAGAGAAAGAGAAAGAAAGAATGAGCGAAAACGAGTGAGAAAGAAAGAGAGAGAGCAAGAGAGAGAACACAAAAGAAAGAACGAAGGACATTTTCAAGGACGGAAAAAAAACGGAGAATAAACACACACACACACACACACACACACACACACACACCTTCCCACATCTCTCGTCTCCCTCGGCAAAGCTTTCATTAGCAAAGGATTGCACAGTGCACTAAGTCTCCCGACACAGGAAGAAGCAAAAACAGAAGCAAACAAGAAAACAAATAAACGTTTTCCCAGTTTTCACGCCCGCTATGCTTACTTGCTTTATCTCTTATTCTCTTCTTATGCCACGCGTCCTGTCTTCATGTTTGCTGGCGGTTCTCATATGTTGCGCTGGTGATTTTGTTTGAGGGGAGAGCTTGATTTGCGGGGTGTGTGTTCTTGAGTGAGTGTGGGTTTTTGTGTTTGCATATATATGTATATATGTATATACATCCATATAGACATGCATATAGACATACGTATAGACACACGTATACACACACGTATGCATACAAGTACACACACAAGTACACACACACAACCACAGCCACACAAGTACACACACAAGCACACACACACAACCACACAACTCCACAACCACACAGCTACGTAACCACACAACCACGTAACCACACAACTACACAACCACATAACCACGTAACCACACAACTACACAACCACGTAACCACACAACTCTACAACCACACAACCACGTAACCACACAACCACGTAACCACACAACTACACAACCACGTAACCACACAACTCTACAACCACACAACCACGTAACCACACAACCACGTAACCACACAACCACGTAACCACACAACTACGTAACCACACAACCACGTAACCACACAACCACGTAACCACACAACTGTACAACTATACAACCACACGACTACACAACCACACAACTCCACAACCACACAACTACACAACCACACAGCTACACAACCATGTAACCACACAACTATACAACTACACAACCACAATGCACGAGCAGCCTTTCTTGGGGACGGGGATGTATTCATCACCTGTCGGTTCTTTTCCTAGAGGCGGTAGGGCCTGGTGGGGGTTGAGGGGGGTTGAGGGGGGGAGGGGAGGACCTTCTTGGGCAGGGGCGTGACCTCTCTAGTGCCAGAGATGTGTCTAGCATTCACAAGGCATGATATTTTCGAAAACAATTCAATGGGAGTTTTGTGCCTGTGTGTGCGTGTGCGTGGGTGCTTGTGTGTGTGTGTGTGTATGTGTGTGTGTGTGCGTGTGTGTATGTATGTATGTATGTATGCGGGTGTGCGTGCGTGTGTGTGTGTGTGTGTGTGTATGTATGTATGTATGTATGTATGTATGTATGTATGTATATGTGTATGTGTTTCTGAGTGTGTGTGTGTTCGTGTGTGTGTGTGTGTGTGTGTGTGTGTGTGTGTGTGTGTGTGTGTGTGTGTGTGTGTGTGTGTGTGTGTGTGTGT
>BOPN01004838.1:45000-47500 GCA_017312705.2 Penaeus japonicus
CACACACACACACACACACACACACACACACACACACATAGAAAGAGAAAGAGAGAAGGATCGTAAGGGAAAAATGAAAAAGATTATCCAAAAGACGGACGGAGGAACACACGAGTAGAGGAAAAAGAAGAAAATGGAGCCAAGCATATCGAGAAAGACCAGTATTTTCACTCCAGCCCCTTCCCTCCACACCCCATGCTCCTCCTCCTCGTACCCCTCCTCCTCATGCCCCTTCACCCCCATGCCCCTCCACCCCCATGCCCCTTTACCCCCATGCCCCTCCTCCTCGTACCCCCCCTCCTCATGCCCCTCCTCATCATACCCCCTCACCCCCATGCCCCTCCTTTTCATACCCCTTCACTTCGTGCCCCTTCACGCCCATGCCCCTCCTCTTCATACGCTTCCACTTCATGGCCCTTCGCCCCCCCCCCCCACTTCCACCCTCCCTTCACCTAACCCTCTCCCTTAACCCTGCCTCTCTCTTTCCAACCCTCCTTCCCTTACTCTCTCTCTATCTTTCTCTCTCTCCTTACTCTCCTCTCCCTCCTTTTCTCCCACCTCTTCTCTCCTCCTATCCTCCTATCCTCCTATCCTCCCATCCTCCCATCCTCCCTCTCTTCTCCCTCCTCCTCTCTCTCCTTCTCTCCTCCCTCCTCTCCTCCTCTCGCTCATCTCCTCCCTCCTCCTTTCCTCCCTCCTCTCCTCCCCCACCTCTCCTCCCCCCCTCCTCCCTCCTCTCCTCCGCCTCCTCCCTCCTCCTCTCCTCCCCCACTCCTCCCCCCTCCCACCTTCTCTCCTCCCCTCCTCCCTCTACCCTCCTCCCCACCTCCTCTGCATCCCCCTCTCCCTCTCCTCCTCTCCTCCTCCCCTCCCCCTCCCTCCTTCTCTCTTCCCCCTCCTCCCTCCTTCTCACCTCCCTCTCCTCCCACCTTCTCTCCTTCCACCTCTCCTCTCTCCCCCTCTCGCTCATCTCCTCCCTCCTCCTTTCCTCCCTCCCCCCCTCCTCCCCCCCTCCTCCCCCACTCCTCCTCTCCTCCTCTCTCTCCTTCTCTCCTCCCTCCTCCTCTGCCTCCCCCTCTCCTTCCACCTCTCCTCTGTCCCCCTCTCGCTCATCTCCTCCCTCCTCCTCTCTCTCCTCCCCCACTCCTCCCTCCTCTCCTCCCCCACTCCTCCCTCCTCTCCTCCCCCACTCCTCCGCCTCCTCCCTCCTCCTCTCCTCCCCCACTCCTCCCCCCTCCCACCTTCTCTCCTCCCCCCCTCCCTCCTCCCTCCTCCCTCCTCCCCACCTCCCCCCATCCTCCCTCACTCATATCGAAACACGTGTTGCACCAGTGACCAGTTGCCCGAAGGCGGTGCTGGTAACGGAGCAGTCAGACGCAGAGGGGGAGGAAGGGAGGGAGAGAGGTTGGGAGGGTGGGAGGAAGGTGGGAGGGTGGGAGGTGGGAGGGAGGGGTGGGAGGGGAAGGAGGAGAGGAGGGAAAGTGAAGGAGGAAGTGAGAGATGAAGTGGTGGTAGGGGAGGAGGGGAGGGCAGGTGGGGAAGGTGGGAGATGAGGAGAGTGGTGGGAGGGAGGGTGGGAAAGAGGAAGGAGGAGGGAGGAAGGTGGGGAGAGTGGGAGGGTGGGTGGGTGGTAGGGAGGGAGGGAGGTGGAAGGTGGGAGAGAGTGGGAGAGAGAGCCAGTGGAGGGAAGGTGGGAGAAGGAGGAAGGTGGAGAGTGGAAATTGGTGGGAGGAGGTTTGGAGGGAATGTTGGAAGGAGGGAGGGTGGGAGGGAAGGTGGAAAGGAGGGAGGAAGGGTGGGAGGATGGGAAGGTGGGTGGGTGGGAGGGAGGGAGGGAGAGGGGGAGGGGAGATAGAAGAAAAGAGGGGAAAGGGGATGAAAGAAAGAAAGGAAGTAGGGAGGGAAGGAAGGAGGATGAAGAATAGAAGGAGGGAAGCCAGGCGGATGAAAAGAAGGAAGGAAAATGAGAAGAAATGACAAGGGAAGAAGGAAAGAGGAGGGAGGCTGAAAAAAAGGAGAAAAGGAAGGAAGGAATTGAGAAAGGAGGAAAAGTTAAGGGAAGAGAGAGAGACAAAGACAGTCAGACAGTCAGACAGACAGGCAGACAGACAGACAGACAGACAGACAGACAGACAGACAGAAATAAGAGTAACTGACTACCAATGGGACAGAAACGATGGCGACAGTGATTTAAGTGTTCGAAAAGATCTTTTTAAGGGACGGAAGGTAAACTTCTTTCAGATCTGAAACGAGGAAGTGATGGAGAGGGAGGGAGAGAGGGAGATGTGAAGAAAGGGTAATGGAAAGGTAAGAAAGAAAGGGAGTTGGGAAGATGGTGTGACACACACACACACACACACACACACACACACACACACACACACACACACACACACACACACACACACACACACACACACACACAAACACACAAAATACAGATAACCATAGACAGACAAACAGACAGACTGACAGACTGACAGACAGACAGACAGACAGA
>BOPN01004838.1:70000-87500 GCA_017312705.2 Penaeus japonicus
TGCTTACGTGTGTATGCTAATGCTCGCGTGTGTCTCTGCCTATTTATGTTTGTCCAGGTGTGTTTGTTTACATATGTATTTATGTTTTCGTATATGCTTGTGTTTATGTTTGTGCATTAATGTTGGCGTGCGTGTGTTTATCTTTGCATATGTGTACTTTATGTTTGTGTGAGTTTGTTTTGTGTGTGTGTGAATGTTAGAGATGTATTTAGATAACATCTACCTTTCCTATTGGGATTAAAAGGTGATATGAAAATAATGATAATAATGACACCAATTATGAATTATGATTATTTAGCATCGGCAGTTGGATCTATGAGGCCGGTTACTCAGCCGTCGATAGAGACAAGTCGAGTTACAATTAATCACTGCTCCGCATATGAAGACGGGGGGGGGGGGGGGGCTAGGTCTACAGTGTTTTGTCATCACTGGTGTGATAATACAGATACAGTAATCTGTGCCACCTGAGTTTCTCCCTCACTCTCTCTCTCTCTCCTTCCTACTATTTTTCTCTATCTTTTTTCTTCTCTGGCTATGTTTCGTTTCTCTTCCTGTACATATACCCATTCTCATTATCTTGATCTTTATTATTATTAATATTTTAGTTGTTATAATTATTGTTACTACTACTGTAAGTATTATCATACTAAACGGTAATTATCATTATTGTCATTATTATTATGTTGTTATCATTATCATTATCACTATCATTAGTATATAACCATCATCATCATCACCATCATCATCACCATCAACATCATCATCATCACCATCATCATCATCATCATCATCATCATCACCATCATCACCACCACCATCAACATCATCATCATCACCATCATCATCATAATCATCATCATCATCATCACCATCAACATCATCATCATCACCATCATCATCATCATCATCACCATCACCATCACCATCACCATCATCATCATCATCATCATCACCATCATCAGACCCATTCGCTTCCGGGCCGGCGCGGTGTTTCGTGCGCTGGCGTCGGCGGCCGCAGGCGAGGGCTTACGTAAGGCGCCGGCCGTGTAACGTGAGCCTCCGTGGAAGCAACAGGTGCGGTGCTCGTGTTGTCTCGAGAACCCGGCGGGGGGGGCGGGGTAATAGGGGGGAAGGGGGGTTCATTCATACTCCCTCCCCCGGATCACCACCCCTCCCTCCACGTGTTTGTTTGTGTGTGTGTGCGTGTGTGTGTGTGCTTTCGTGTGTGTAAATATATATACGCATACATGTCTGTATAAATATAATGCAAATTCGATTTTTAAATGTTGATCAAATAGCAGTACCCGTGATCTACTATATACGTCTATACATCTTTAATTAAAAAAAACTAACTTCCAAAACAACATCGAAGAAAGAAGACCCTTCAGTAAAGACAAATTCGGTGCGATCACCCGAACGAGATGGTACAGAAGTCAATGTATTGTATGGTTCTTTTGTAAATGTTTGACTGACAGGTTGTTTGGTATCGCGTTTGGCGTCGTGTTGGCGATGGTAGAATTAAGGAAGGCTAATTTGTGTTGGGGAGAGATAGAGAGGATTGATGGGGGGTGAGGTTGGATGGAGGCTGTGTACCCTGTCCATTTTTTTTTTCTTTTCTTTTATGATGGGTTTCTCTCTCTTCTATCTGTCTCTCTCTTATTCTTACTTTCACTTTCACTCTCTCTCTCTCTTCCCTTCCCTCCCTTCCTCCCTCACACACACACACACACACACACACACACACACACACACACACACACACACACACACACACACGCAAACAAACAAAAACACACACCTCGTGCGCCAATTGTTCCGCCTATAGTATTCAAATTAACCAAGAATCTTCTGATCGTAAACAGAAGATTGGGGAACTGAATGAGCACAAAGAGACTGCCTTGTGGAACGCCAATCTTGAATAAAACACGTTTCTGAAGCAATGCCATTCAGGAAAGCTTTCATACTTCAGGCAGTCTCTTGGAGTCTCCCAGTATAAGGACTTCGGAAATGGTGGTTGTAATTTGATATCGAAAAGGTCTGCATTTGCTATTTACGAAGACAAAAAAATTCGTCGACAGTTTTCAGTTCCGCTCGCATGCTAGGAAGGTAATGATGTTGATTCTGAACATACATACATGCATATATACATACATACAACTCTGCAACAAAAAAATCAACAGAAAACGAAACCAGAAAAATCAAATCAGATCTTGCTACATATATTACAAAACTTTTCTGAACGTCAGTTATTTCCAGACGCACAGAAATGTCCTTGGAATCAGCTCCTTTCTGAGTCCCGAAGGAGGTCTGGCTACACCTGGTGACAGACAGAAGTTGAGATGCAAGAGAAAAAATCGAAAGGGGGGGGGATGAAGAAGTTCACATTATCCGAGTTTTATTAAAGGAAGGAGATTGCAAATGTCACCCGGTGGCATTTTTCAGTTATGAATTATGTAGCATTGTGTTTTGTCATCCTTCTAATTTATACAGTCTCGATCATGGTAATTATGTTGATTATAATTGCAGTCTAGTTTTCATTCGATTTCCTTGTCATTCGTACTTATTATGAGTGTTATTGATGTCATTCTTTACTGGTTTAGTTATTTCTTAATGACAGATAAACCAACACTGTCTCCTTAGTGATGATTGTTACAACAGTAATGATAAAGGCAGTAAGAATATTAACCTACAATCAAAATTATTAATAGAAAGTCTTTAAAAAATAGAGAATCGCGATAGAATACCTATTTAAAAAGATAAATTATAGGGCAAAGATAGTGTGATAGCGATTGTAATCATGACCGGCTTTTTTTACGGCCACTCAATTACAATCTCTCGCTATCCTTATTGGCTCTCCCCTCCCCCCCTCTCGACGGGAAGGGGGGGGAGGGGGGATGGGGTCGTAGGGAGTGGGTGGTCCAGATTTACAACTTATTGTATTGAATGACGGACACTTTGGTTATTTGCATTATATATGTTTGGATTTCCATGTGTAGTTTTTGCGATATATCTATAGACATATATTTGTTTTGTTTTGTTTATCAATTTCTTCTACTCCTTCTTTGTTTAACCCCCTCCCCCCTACCCGCCCCATCCCTCTGTTGGCTCTAATTTTGTCTCTTCTGTGTCTATCTCTTCTGTCTTTTTCTGTATCTGTCTACCCATTTTTCTCGAAATCTCGATCTTCGTCCCCCCCCCCTCCCCACACACACATCCTCTTGCTACTCCCCCCCCCCCCTTTTCCTGCTCTCCTTCCACCTCTCCTTATCTTCCCCCCCCCCCCCCCCCCACACACACACACACACATTTCCTCTTGTCTCCTCCCCCTCCCTTCCACATATTCTTTCGCTATCCCCCCCTTCTCTCTCTCTCTCTCTCTCTCTCTCTCTCTCTCTCCCTCCCTCTCTCTACCCACCCCTCCCCCTCCCCCTCTCCTCCGCCAGACACTCCCTCCCTTCCCTTCTTCCCCCTTCCCATACCCCCCTCCCACTCCTTACCACCCCTCCCTCCCATCCTCCACCCCTCCCTCCCATCCTCCACCCCCTCTATCAAGGGATACGTGCATAATATTTGGTTGTCTCTGAGGGTCTGCCACACCCTGTGATTTTCTTTTAATCCTCTCTCTGTCTCTCTCTCTCTCTCTCTCTCTCTCTCTCTCTCTCTCTCTCTCTCTCTCTCTCTCTCTCTCTTTCTCTCTCTCTCTCTCGCTCTCTCTCGCTCTCTCTATCTTTCTGTTTTTTTAATCTCTCCTGTTCTTTTATTTTTATTTATTTATTTTTTTTTTTTATGTATTTTACCTTTATTTTTTTCCAGTTTGTGTTCATTTAATGTCTTTGTCTTCTTTTCATGTTCTCTTTGTTTCTTGTTATTTTTATTGTTTTTTTATCGTCAGAATCATCACCTTCAGCTTCATCATCATTATCACCAATCACCATACCCTCCGCATCGTCACCACCACTATCCCCAATCATCAGCACTATCACCAATCACCATACCATCACCACCACATCCACCATATATTCCGAATCATCACTGATCATCACTAATTATCACCACCATCACTGTTGCCACCGTTGATGGGCCAATAAAAGGACTGATACGACAGTGTAAAATTCACTCTCGTATATATTGAAAGCATTACGCGTTCACAATTAGCATCACCGTTACCTGTCACATAACATAAATTAATACCAAGGATTGTACATGGATAAAACAGTAAGTAATAATGAATCAAACAAGTAATATGGATCATATTAGTTCAGTTCTCAGTCATCACTACTACGTATACATTGCGGTACCATACGTCACCATGGCGTGGTAAAAGCAGTGTTTCGCCGCCCACGGTCATATGGATGGTATTAATAGTGGTTGTCTATCGCAATCCATGTGGGAGGCGTTATCCATCTATTGGTTCCAGATGCCGTAGTATCTTATGTGTATTTTTTTTATTGTTTTATCTGTTCCTTCTCGTTCTACCGTCGGCGGTAACCTGTTACTGCTGGGGGGGGGGGGTTAATGATCACCTATTATCATATCCTCCGCGTCATCACCACATCACCCACACCATAACCCCTTACCGCACCATCCTTCCGCCCCCGCCCCCGCCCCCCCGCCACCCAGACCAACACAATACCACAAACAAAGAAACGCCTCAGACAGACAGACATACAAACAACTCAGACCTTCTCTTGTTAATTAGCGTCGCTAATTACCTCTCCCCGGGGTCTTAATTAGCCTCCGAGTCGTTAGCCGGGGCCGGTTTGCTTGTTCCCGGTAGACGAACGACGTTGTTAGGGTCGTTATGTCGTCCCGGTTAATGGGTGGTTTAGATTTTGATCGTTATTGTATTTGTTTTCAAGATCATTTATCTTTTGTTGTTGTTGTTGTGGTTGTTATTGTCACCATATCGTTATCGTTATGATCTTCGTCATTCTCATTATATTTTCATTATCATTATTATTATCATTATCAATATTTATTATTATTATCGTTGTTACTGTTATTATTGTTATTATCCGTATCACCATTATCCTTATCACCATTATCATTAACATTAGTAATGCCACTGGAAATGTTTAAGTGTTCTTTATTAACCTCACGAAAGCAAGTTATCTGTAAACCTTGAGGAAAAAACACGAAATGTTATTCGAATATTGGATGTTGAAATAATGCAATCAGAGTTGCATATTTGTATTCACTAAACATTGCTCGATATGCTTAACTATTTCCCGAAACTGTTCACTTGAAGACGAAACATTATTTTTGGTTTTCTCTTTGAAACGAAACATTTTTTTTTTCTTTGTCTTTTCAAGGATAGGCATTTCAAAAAAAAAAAAAAATGTGTGTGTGTGTTTCTTGAAGCACACATTTTTTCTTTATCCTAAACAAAAAACAATTATATCAAAACATCCTTCTACCTATTTTCCAGAAAAAAAGACATAAAAACTACCCGTTCGCGTCCATTTCAAAACAAACAATGATGACAAATGACATAATTTTTCCTTCGCCCCCAAGCGCCGCCGGCGTTTGAGAGAGAGAGACCCGGATGTGTGGCAGCGAGTCACGTGACCAGGGAATGTCGCTCTTCATCCATGTTTTATCAGGATCTTTCGCCCCGTGGGATCTCAGCCGGAAGTGCTATAGGTCAGGATGTCAGAGGGTGGCGGTGGCTGTTGGGGTGGAAGGTTTTTTTGTTTGTTTGTTTGTTGAGCTTTTGGTGAGCTCTTTGTTTGTCTTCTTTTCTTTCTCTCTTTGTTTTATTCTCTCTTTCTGTCATTCCCTGACTCACTCACTTATTCATTCACTCAAACTCCCTCCTTCCCTCCCCACTCTCCCACCCTCTCTCTCTTTCTCTCTCTCTCTCTATCTATCTATCTATCTCTTTATCTCTTTATCTCTCTCTCTCTCTCTTTTTCTCTATCTCTCTCTCTCCCTCTCCCTCTCCCTCTCCCTCTCCCTCTCCCTCTCCCTCTCCCTCTCCCTCTCTCTCTCCCTCTCTCAGCCTCATTTTCCGTTCCCTTCACCCTTTCCTCACTCGCGCTGGCATTTCCCTTCCTCACCCAAGCGAACCCCTTACCGCATTTCACACACACGCGGGTTTCGGCGGCTGGACGCAACGGCTCTCGCCAACCGCAGATCTTGTAGGGGGAGTGGGAGGGGGGTGGGGGGTGCATGGGGGTAGGTTGGGTTGAGGGGGGAGGGTGTAGAAGGTTGTATGTGTGTATGGAGGGAGATGGGGGTGGGGGGGGTTTGGAGGAAGGATGTGTGTGTGTGTGTGTGTGTGTATTTGTATGAAGGGGTTATGTATGCGTGTGTATGTGTATTGTTGTTGTGTATACCTCTATTTCCTGTGTTTGTCTCGTATTTGTTTTGTGTGTGTTTATTTCTCTGGTGTATACTTGTTTCTTGTGTGTGTGTGTGTGTGTTTGTGTGTGTGTTTCTCTGGTGTGTACGTGTTTGTATGTGCGTGTTTGGCTAGGTATCTGTACATGTTTATCAGACATGTGTATGTATTTGCCAACCACAATTCACACAGGTTATGATAATCATTCTCCCTTTTCTGTGAAAGCGGAAGTAGTAGTTTTTTTTTGTTTGTTTCTTTTTTTGTTCATGCAATCATAACTCTTCTCTTCCCTTCCCCCTTCCCCATCTTCCTACCCTCCTTCACCTCCTCCTCTCCTCCTTCTCTCTCCCTCCCTCCTCTTCCTCTCTCCTTCCTTCACTTCCATCCCTTCTACCTCCCTCCTTTCCTCCCTTCCACCCTCCCTCATCTTCCATCCCCCTCCTCCCCCCTCTCTCCTCCCTCCCTCCCTCTCTCTCCTCCCTCCCTCCCTCTCTCCCTTCTCCCTCCCCCACCCCTACCGAACCCAACTCTTGAAAGGGCTGGCTTATGGAGCAAGGTGTGTGCGTGGGGGAGGGAGGTAGAGGGGGGAAGGGGGAGGGGGATACATGACCTTGACATTTGCATTCAAGTTTTTTTTTTCTTCTTTTATATCGAAGAAGATTAGTGTCCTCCGGCCTGCTTCTTCCTCCTTATTTGTTGTGGCCTGTAATTACAGTGTGACATGCCTTGTCTGCCTGCTGACTTTGTCTGCTGACTTTGTCTGCTCTGTCTGCTTGTCTACTATGAGGGAGAGTGCGTTATGAAGGTAGAAGACACACACACACGCACACACACACACACACACACACACTCACACACACACACACACACACACACACACACACACACACATACACACACATATATATACTCACACATACATATATATACCCACACACACACACACACACACACACACACACACACACACACACACACACACACACACACACACACACACACACACACACACACACACACACACACACACACACACACACACACACACACACACACACACACACACACACACACACACACACACACACACACACACACACACACACACACACACACACACACACACACACACACACACACACACACACATACATACACATACACATTATCCCTCTCTCTCCTTATTCATCTGTCTATGTATCCATCTATCTGTCTATCTGTCAATCTATCTGTCTCTAACAAACACACATCCATTCTCTCTCTCTCTCTCTCTCTCTCTCTCTCTCTCTCTCCATTCTCTCTCTCTCTCTCTCTCCCTCTCTCTCTCTCTCTCTCTCTCTCTCTCTCTCTCTCTCTCTCTCTCTCTCTCTCTCTCTCTCTCTCTCTCTCTCTCTCTCTCTCTCTCTCTCTCTAACACACACATCCATTCTCTCTCTCCCTCCCTCTCTCCCTCCCTCCCTCTCCCTCTCTTTGTTTTTTGTTTCCTCATAACCTCCAACAGGTAGGCAGGCGCACCACGTGGCAGGTCCATGGCACGGGGCTGTCTTCCTGCTGCCACATCTGTGTAGGCTTATTTGGATTACACAATTGAAAAGATTTGAAATATTCGATTCATTTTGATTTCTCATTTCATTTTCTCTTTCTTTCGTGAATTCTTGTTCCTTGCTTTTTGTTTATTTATTTATTTGATTACTGATTTCTGTTGTTGTTTTTTCTCGTCTGTTTCGATTATATTTATGTATTCAATTTTTATCACTATATACTCTTCGCATCTTCTTTACGTTATTCAGTGTTTTTTGTTTCTTCGTATTTTGTTTTGTTTTGTTTTGAGTAAAAGAGAAAAACTTCCTCGTTCGCCAATGTATAATCCGACTCCGTTCGCATGCGTCCGGATTCCTTTGGATACGTCGCCGTTATTTATTTTTCTTTCTTTCTCTGTTTATAATTCTTAGGTGGCTTAAGGTGAATATAGGAGGATTATAATACGGCTTTTAGAATTGCCTTTCGCTTGATTTATTCCGACCATATAGTGTCGCTTATGCGGATTATTCGATTAGCTATCATTAATCCGAAAATTGCCTCGGCCGGCAAGAAAGAAGCTCAATGGATGAAAGAAGTGTTTTGATAGAAAGGATTAGAGGAGACGCTACCGAAGCAGGGAGGAAGAAGGGTGTGTGTGGGGGGGGGAGGGGTTGGAGTAGTAGAGTAAGAAGAGGAGGAGGAAGAGGAGGAGGAGGAGGAGGAAAGGGGGGGGGGAGGAAGAGGAAGGGAATAACAAGAACAAGAAGGAGGAGTAGGGAGAGAAGGAGAAAATGAAGAGGAAGAAGAAGAGAAATTCGATTGATTAAAAAAATCATTTTGATTTGTTGTTTGGTATAAGAGAGAGACAGACAGATAGACAGCCAGCCAGCCAGCCAGCCAGACAGACAGACAGACAGAAAGAGTTGCAGGAGAGAAAAATAAAGAGATAGAAAGAAGTAGAAAGTGATACAGATACAGATACATATTATGTTCCCTGGTAACCATAATGGATGGAATTACTCTTTGATAAATATTGGAAAATACATCTTATCGGGGATCCATTGTATTTTTATGACCATATCCATAAAGGTAGAAAAGGGATTATATGATATATGATAAAAGTGGTAAAGGAAGGCAAAACTAATGTGTATGAATATATATGTCTTTGTGTGTATGTGTTTGTGTATGTGTATGTGTGTATGCGTATGTGTATATATGTCTGCGCATATGCGTATGTATATGTGTGTTGGTTTATGTATGTATGTGTGTATGTATGTGTGTGTGCGTGTGGTATATATGAGACTACTTTTTCCTTATCAAAAAAACAAAAAACAAAAAGAGTAGCGACCGGGGAGGGGTTGTAGAGAAGACATAAACAGGAAGAAGAGAGAAAAAAAACTTTTTTTTTTTCAAACGACAACCTTGCTCCATCATCCCGTCTGGGTGTAGCTCATAAACTACACCTTGTATGAATAAGGAAACAAAAAAAAAAACAAAAAAAAAAATAGAACTTACAAGAACCCTTTGAGAAAAGAATGATACTACTAAGACCACACATCGAGAACCTACTTCGAAATATAACTGTGTGTTCCTTGTATGGTGCCAAGTTTCTCGTGTGGTGCCAATAATACACGAGTACAGTGAAAGGGCAGAGTTCACATGTACTGTCCGTACCGTGTTCCCTGGAGGAGGGGGGTGGGATGATTTAGCAGTTTCATTGAGGTTTAATGTTATCGATCATCTTTATGTTGTGATAAGGGGAGATAAGTCTTAGAAAAAAACAAACAAAGAGAAGAACTGATATTGATAGAGCCAGGTCGAGTACATCGTAAGTAGATCGGGTTGAAGATATAGCCGGAATCAATAGGTTTGCTTACAAGCTGATGGTGTGCAATTGAAGTAGGAACACCATTGAGACACCTTTGATATGGTGTTGGTAGTTATCTTGCTAGTTTGGGGGGATAATGGGAGTTAATTATGTAATGGCAGAGACGCATACTGACTCAAGTTGCACCATTGCAAAGGTTGGTAACTGACTCTTGTGGTTTGTACTGTTGTTGCGCATAGAGGGAGGGGAGGGGAGGGGGGTGGAGGGAGAGGGAGAGAATGGATGAGGGTGGGGAGTGGGGGGTGGGGGGTTGGAGGAATGAGGGTTGGGGGAAGGTGGGAGGGAGGATGGGACAGTGGGTAACGGTGGGGGGGTGGGGGGGAGGGCTTAGGGAGGGAGGTAAAGGGGACGAGAGTGAGGGAGAGGAGAGAGAAACAGTTGGGGTGTGAGGGAGGGGGAAGGAGGAGAGAGGGAGGGAGGATGATAGTTCGGAAGGGGAGGGGGAAGGGGGAAGGGGGGGATACTCACACAGGTGTTTGACCCGCGTGGCAGACCGACTCATTCTTACGAGTAAATTACCTAAACTCTACAAACGCAAACTTACTCCCCCGATCCATTCATTTCTCACAAGAGTCGGGAATGATGCGATTTTTTTTCCTAGTATTTTTTTTCAAGGAACGCCCTCGCTCCATAGCGGAAGGCAGCGTCTGTCTGTCTGTCTTTACGTAACGTGTGTACGATAACGTGGTCAAGGAGAACTTGTTCCAACAGCTGGTAGCTCCGGGCGGCGAAGGGCGTGTGTGTGTGTGTGTGTGTGTGTGTGTGTGTCTCTGTGTGTGTCTGTGTGTGCGTGTGTCTGTGTGCGTGCGTGTGTGTGTGCGTGTGTGTGTGTGTGTGTGTGTGTGTGTGTGCGTGTGTGTGTGTGTGTGTGTGTGTGTGTGTGTGTGTGTGTGTGTGTGTGTGTGTGTGTGTTCGTGTGTGTGTGTGTGAGGCGGAGGACACTAGATTCTAGACTTTCCTACAGGGGTGTCTAGGGACGTCTAGTCATGTAACCTTACGGGTGGTGTCTGGTAATGCATGAGGGGGATGTATACATACCATTCACAGATAACCAGGCAGCAGCATTTTCGGAAGGTTACGTTCTTACCCCGATAATGATGTACGTGTTTGACTTGTCCTCGCGAATTTCAATACCTATTTTTTATGGAAATCTTTGTATAGTTTGTTTCCCCTATGTTATTGTTATTCCCTGTTATTTGATCGTACGTTCTGAATGAAGAGGGATGCAAGACTAGGCAAAGGTTCATTTTACAGGTTCTTTTTACAAGCAGAGACGAGGGCGGTAGCTTTACGTAACGAACCTCCGCAACAGGTATTGATGAAACCCTGATTGTGTGGGTTTGGCACCGCGTCAGAGAATTTAGTTAATTGTACTTTTTTGTATCAATGGGGGGACTTCACTATTCCATCACATAAAGTGGCGTCTTCTCTTTACTCTGATTCCCGCGTGATAAGAGGAAGAAGTTTAAGTAAAAAAAGGAAAAAAAAGTCTGGTTTGATACGCTGGAATGAATGCATGATATACTCCGGTTAGATATATATATACATATATACGGGATACTTTGAGAATCTGTTTGTCCTTTTTCCTGTGTGTTCGTATAGATTTTTCTTTTAAGAAGCTAAAATCAAAATTGTTGATAGATTCTATAGAAGGTCATTACTCATAACTACCAAAATTAAAGGACAGTAACAACATAGAGTGAAGCTTTCAGAGTAAGACTCAGATCGTGTAGATGTAGATAAAAGGTGTCTGTGGTCAGTGTACGGTGAACTGGTTCGAACTGGCAACGAGGGTTCTCTTGTCTAGTCATTATATTGTTTTTTTTTGCTATTTTTTGTCCCTGAGAGAGAGAGAGAGAGAGAGAGAGAGAGAGAGAGAGAGAGAGAGAGAGAGAGATGCCACTTTCCTCTTACCACTGATTGACAAAATTGATTTTTTAAGACTCATAATGAAATGGTCTTGGTGAATAAATGGTATTGATATGCTGTTTGAATAATTAATCAGGAACCGTTAATCGGACTTGGAATGTGGTTAGAATGTTTTATTTACACCCCCTCTCCTTCCCCCTCCTCTTCTCCCTCCCTCTCTCCTTCTTCCTCCCCCTCTCCCTCTCCCTCCCTCTCTCCTTCTCCCTCCCCCTCCCCTTCTCCCTCCACCTCCCCTTCTCCCTCCCTCTTTCCTTCTCCCTCCCCTCTCTCCTTATCCCTCCCCCTCCTCTTTTCCCTCCCTCTCTCTTCCCTCCCCCTCACCTTCTCCCCCCCTCTCTCCTTCTCACTCCCCTTCCCCTTCCCCCTCTCTCCCCTGCCTCCTCCCCCTCCCTCCCCTTCCCCTTCACCTCCCCTTTCCCTTCCCCCTCCCCCACCCCCTTCCCTTCCCCCTCCCTCCCCTTCCCCTTCCCCTTCCCCTTCCCTCTACTACCTACACTCCTGATTATGTGTTATGGGTGTCAACACGAGTGATAAGCCATTCACACTCATAATAATAGTGTTCACTCATTATTATAATGTTGAAGTTTATACACGAGTGTGAGTGTTCGTGAATCTTGAATCTTGAATGTGAATGAGAGTTAGTGATGTGCATGTATAGTACATATGTATGTATGTATGTGTGTGTTTGGTACAGTTTATATGTATTTGTGTTCATTTGCGTGCGTGTATGTATGGAAGTATGTATGTATGTATGTATGTATGTATATATGTATATATGTATGTATGTGTGTATTTTTGTATGTATGTGCGTTTTTTTATAAAGATGTATATTAGTTCATGCATTTATATTTGTATACGAAATACGGTCCTTTGCACACACCACTCACCTTCCGAGGGTCTTCCACCGAAACCGAGGGCGGATCGCTGTTGCCCCGAGCCTCATGCCCGACGGAATACCCATGTGGATCATCTCTCCCATGTGTCCGATGCTGATGCCCCTGTGGGTTCTTGACCCGTTAGTTTGGCCGCCGGGCAGTGGGAGGGGGGAGGTAGAGGGAGAGGGAGAGGGAGAGAGAAAGGGAAAGGGAGAGGGAGAAGAGGAGGGAATTTGAGAAGGAGTGGGAGAGGGAAAGAAAGAAAAAGGAGAGAGATAAGGAGAGGGAGAGGGAGAGGGAGAGGGAAAGGGAAAGGGAGAAAAAGAAGAAGAGTGACAGGGAGAAGAGGAGGGAATTTGAGAAGGAGAGAGAGAAAAGGAAGAAGAGGGAGAGAAAGAAAAAGGAGAGAGATAAGGAGAGGGAGAGGGAGAGGGAGAGTTGCAGTTAGAAGGATAGGTTAAATAAGGAAGGGAAGAAGACGAAGATGGAGACGAAGACAAGAGAGACGGAGAGGAAATGTGGAAAAGGAAAGGTATATGGATAAGGGGATGGAGAAGGAAAAATGGAAATTGAAATTGAAATAGTTTGTTCGGTCAAGCGAGTGTTAATAACAGTGATTTTTCCTGTTAGATAAAGGTTACATAAACATAGATATTATGACAGTTGTGGAATCTTTTTATATTTATGATGTTTAGAATAAAGACCAGATTTCCTGAAATGTCGGAGTTTTACAATGATTTGAATTAGCTCATTTGTATTTGAACCATGCGTTTGTTAATATAACATATAACTAGTTACTGGTCGTATTATACTCGTTTCTTTCTGTAAAAAATGTTAATGGAGATGTTTGATTGGATTAACCAGTCTCATGGAAGATTTTGTTTTCGAAATAGATTGAAAGAAATAGAGATATGAATGAATATTAGTTTATATAGAGTGCCTTTCTGAACATAGAAGTTAGCCCTAAATTTCTGTCAAAGAAAACGATTGTCTCCTTTTCTTTCAAAGAAAACAAGATAGTATTTTTGGGGTAACATAAGTATTTGCGTCCACAACTTTTAGTTTCCGTTCGAGAGCAGTTGACTTTAGATATTGATATACAGATGTTCTAATCTATTAAAGAGCAATAAGAATATTTAGAATAGATTAAAATAATATTCAGGAGATGGCGCTGTTGAAGGAAAAATATGCAAAAAATTAGACTTAATTGCTCGAAATGGTGTGGCGTTTATATTTTCTCTTAATTTAGTTTATTTGGCATAGAGTTATGTTATCAGGAGTGGTATCTTATTTGGTTATTTGTTATTGTTTGCTTTATTTTTATTTTCCATTTTTCCATTGTGGTATTTTGTTATATTTCACTTGGGTCTTCCCTAATTTTCTTATTTTCACCACACGCAATGATTATATAAATCCTATACTTTTATCAAAGAATTAGATATAATATTAAACTCGAATACTTTCTATCCCCTCTACAATTATTTGTTTCTATCCTAAAATACTTTTACACTGTTTTATCATTATTCCTATTATCTTATATGGAAGACTTCCAACACTGCTTGCCTTCCACACACAGTTGACAACAAACAAAAATTCCGAGAGAGACAATATCATTTTCCTTCCTGATAATCATTCTGTTTTTCTGCCTGTGGTTTCTGATCGTCATAATGATGCCTGAGACAGCAAAACCGAAAATAGGCTTTTAGCAAGTAGAATACTAATATTTATAATGCTGAGATTCTTCGTTACAGTCGTAGAAATAGTATTGTTATATATCAAGTATTGAAGGACAGTTATATGTCTTGAAATCATGCCACGTGGCGGTGAATTGATATAAACTTTCGAAAAAGGTAAAAAAAATCGAAAGATAAAAAAAAAAGTCATAAACTATTATTAAAGCTTTAGAAAAATGAAGCAACGAACTGATCTTCTTTCATTCATACTTCTGTCTTCACTTTATTATTTCCAACATATTGCAACAGCCGAGGTTGCATGTTGCATTTCTTGTGAGGGCGTCCGGCTTACATAACATGCAACTATGTAAACAGGACATGGCGAAGCCGAGAACCTTTCATGAATAACATTACGGAAGAAAATCCTTGTTTGTTTGTGATCTTTCTTATCCACCACGACTACAAATAATAAAAATGATAATAATAACAATAATAATGTAACCATGGTTACAGAAAGTAAACATTACCACAGCTGTGTCTTCAGAATACCCAAATCACAATCCCTTTTGTCAATGAACCCAGGGGCATTATATGAATTGGTAAAGCAAGCCATGAGACAATTTCAGGGACTACTAAAAGAAAACAGTGACATGAAGTAGCAAAAGATAATTGTGTGAACTAGTGGAACAAGATAAGTATGTAGACTAGCAAAAGAAAGTAATGTGAAGTAACAGAGCAAAGTAAGTACGTGGAGTAACGGAGCAAAGTAAGTACGTGGAGTAACAGAGCAAAGTAAGTACGTGGAGTAACGGAGCAAAGTAAGTACGTGGAGTAATGGAGCAAAGTAAGTATGTGGAATAACAGAGCAAAGTAAGTACGTGGAGCAACAGAGCAAAGTAAGTACGTGGAGTAACGGAGCAAAGTAAGTACGTGGAGTAACAGAGCAAAGTAAGTAAGTACGTGGAGTAACAGAGCAAAGTAAGTACGTGAAGTAACAGAGCAAAGTAAGTACGTGAAGTAACAGAGCAAAGTAAGTAAGTACGTGGAGTAACGGAGCAAAGTAAGTACGTGGAATAACAGAGCAAAGTAAGTACATGAAATAACAGAGCAAAGTAAGTACGTGGAGTAACGGAGCAAAGTAAGTAAGTACGTGGAGTAACAGAGCAAAGTACGTACGTGAAGTAACAGAGCAAAGTACAGTAAGTACGTGGAGTAACAGAGCAAAGTACGTACGTGAAGTAACAGAGCAAAGTACAGTAAGTACGTGGAGTAACAGAGCAAAGTAAGTACGTGAAGTAACAGAGCAAAGTACAGTAAGTACGTGGAGTAACAGAGCAAAGTACGTACGTGAAGTAACAGAGCAAAGTACAGTAAGTACGTGGAGTAACAGAGCAAAGTAAGTACATGAAATAACAGCAAAGTAAATACGTGAAAATAACAGAGCAAAGAAGTACCTGGGCTAGTACACCAAGATGCATCTAAGACCTAGAAAAACACTAAGATTCTATGAATTAATAGAACAAAACAGCTATATGACTAATAAACAAAATTAATTATATGACGAAGCAGAGCCAGTGCTCCTCAGTGATTTTCCATCAGCATGGACACTGGGCTGGCACAGCATCCACGCATATGTTTTCTTGTTCTTGTAATATATGATTATCTCCAGCGTAGATCTTGCATGTAAGAGAAATACAGAGGGAGGAGGATGTTGGGGAGGAGAAGAAAGGAGAGGAAGAAGGAGGAGGAGGAGATAAAGGAGATTGAAGAGGAAGAAGAAGGAGGAGAAGATAAAGGAGGGTGAAGAGGAAGAAGAAGGAGGAGAAGATAAAGGAGGATGAAGAGGAAGAAGGAGGAGGAGAAGATAGGGGAGGGTGAAGTGGAAGGAGGGTGACGGGAGAAAGAAAGAAAAGGGAGGGAATAGAAGAAGAATGTGGAAGAGGAGAAGGAGGAAAAGGAGGATTGGAAGAAGGTGGAGGAATAGGAAGAAGAGGAGGAGGAAAAGGAAGATGAAGAGGAGTAACAAGAGGAAGGAGGAGAAGGGAGGGGAAGAAAGAAAAGAAAGCGAAAAGAATAAAGAGGAGGAGGAGAATGGTTAAGGTGACGTGATTTGAAAAGCATCCATCTATTACTTGTACTTTTGTTTGTTTCTCTCTAAGTTACCTTAGGTCCGAGATGACGATTAGTTAGTGTTTTCAAAGAATGAGCGAGGCAGGATGGAACTGATATCACAATGACATCACAAAAAATAACGAATATATGACTACAAACACCTACTTAGAGAAATAAAAAAAAGGATCTTAAACACAGTTTGCGAATGAGGCTGATTTCTGGTAGCATTCTCTTCTTCACCTTTATCAGCCTAGTTCTTCCGCGGGCTCAATAAGACCAGTTCTTCCGCAAGTAAGTAGATCAAACCAACGACTCCCCCTCCCCCCCTTCTCCCTCTCCCCCTCCCCCCCACACAACATGTTTTGACACGTTTGGACGCCGTTTTAGTATTCATTTCACCACGCGGACACAATATATTCACCCACGCCACTCGGCCCGCTCGATGCGCAATCATTTTTGCTATTCTGGGTGAGGACCTTCGCGATATCTTGCCGAAATCTTAAAGAATCGCGACGGCGCTCGTTGATCTGCAATTGCACGAGCCTGAGGGTTTGTTATTGACATGGGAGAGCGACAATACGTAATGAAAAAAACGAAAGGATGGCGTTTCCTCGAGGCCTTCGCGTTATGTCAGTAGTACCCGGTGGGCGTGGGCGTGGGTTTTACTGTCTCTCGGGCTGTTATGCAGAGAAAGGGATTTTAGAAGAGGTTTTCGGGAGAGATGGAGTCAATGAAGAAAGTGATTAAGTCAATGATTAAGAAATGTTGGTATTCTTTTTTTCCCCTACAGTTCTTCAGGTAGTATCTGTGCAAGTGCGATTCCTTTTTTTACCATAGGACATTGGTGTATCATAGATGAATCAATACACTGTTATCTCGTTAACTAAAATACTCTCTGCCAAACCAACGTTATCTTGAGGTGTCGAAATAAACTCTGGATTGTTCCATTATTAATAACCTTCCTCCTCTGTTTGTTTGATAGACTCTGCCTGTAACCGTAGGACAAAAGTCTTTTATTGTGATTAGAGGTTCCGATTCTCTTATCACCTATTGGCCAAACTAGTATGTCTGACATGATAAGTGCGAGTTCGAGTCGCTTGAAATAGGAAAAAACATGTTAGAAAGAACGTGTGAGATTCAAAATTAATTCAAGATAGTC